>JANHFL010006023.1:7280-26416 GCA_032468155.1 Oxyrhabdium leporinum
ATCCAAAAGCTTCATCAGTTGTGACTGGATGGTAGGGGGGAATGGAAGGATCTTGTCAGATCCTGTCAGTACCTATTCTTCCATCTCCGCATCATCCAGTCACAACTGATGAAGCTTCTTGGATGAGAAGTGAAACTCCTCAAAAAAACAGTCCAGTTGCCTTTTGAAAAAGCACCTTTTGAGACAACTATCAACTGGATGACTGAGAATCTCCATAGACATTTAGCTATAAATTTAATAATATTTATTTTAAAAATGGTACTGAGGTCTTTTACCAGGGGAACACTGGTAATGAGCTGTGGTAGCACAGTGCTTAGATTGCAGTATTGCAGTCTGACTCTGCTCACTGCCAGCAGTTCGATCCTGACCAGCTCAGTGTTGATTCAGCTTTCCATCCTTCCAAGGTCAGTAAAATGAAGACCCAGATTGTTGGAGGCAATATGCTGACACTGTAAACCACTCAGAGAGTATTGTAAAGCACCATTGCATGGTATATAAGTCAAATGGCTTTTGCTATTGCTAATGTGTCCTTTGTGTGATTGCCAGGCCAAAGAAATTATTTGGAGACTGAGAATTGGGAGCTGTGATGAGTTTTCTCTCCAGCACTTCCTATGGGTGCAAAGTTAGAGTCCCAAATTGAACAAAAGAAAAGCCAATGCACCTAGCAAAGATGGAAGGCTTTAAACACAGCAAAGAATGAAATAAGGAAAGCAAAGTCACAGGGCAGCATCAAACTGGAGACAATAACTGGACATGTAAAGACTGAGTGCACTGCTTCATAAGGGACGGCTACAGTCAAAGCGAATATAATGACATTCATCAGAACATGGATCATAATTCAGCATTCTGAGTTTCCAACAACAGTCGGTGTGGCACTGTAGATCAGCAACACTGCCTATGTTTTAAAGCAAGAGTTACACTGTTAAATTTAGGAAAGTGCAACCTCGAAAGGATAAAGTCACTCCAATGTGTAAATTAGCCCAGATTAATTTGTGAACTGGAGAAAATCCTCAAATTATTCAGCTTTAACTAAGCCACTGGAGAGTGCGCAAACAGATATGCTGAATACTTTCAGTAGCTTTTGCATTTGCACTTTATTAATGCCGACCGTAGCATTCAAAACTATGTTCTTTCTTTAAGCAATGAGTTAATGTTTAAAATTAGCTAAAAGTCTATGTCTTTTCTAAAAAAAACTACTAGGACCCTACTCACCACAACCCACATTTAACAAGTTAGCTATTTTGTTTTTTCAATTTTATACTCTGCACAAGCAATGTAAATTATAATTACCTTTTTTTCCTATGACCTTTAAAAATATCCAACAAATGTTAGCATGCAGTGTAAGTTAATTGACAAAACTTTCTTATGTAGAAGTTTTGCTATCCCCAAACAGCCAAGTTACATTTTAATGTTGTTAGGTTTGAAAACTTTTAATTTCCTCTTCTTTCTCCCTTTTTCAGTCTTATTATATCCTTTTTCTCAAGTAGCATAGATACCTTTGTTAGTAAATACTAAAACAAATTTAGTAAATACTAAAACATCACAAGCTAAAGTACTGATCTAGTAGATCTGTGGTTCTTTTAAAATGTACAAAACTTCAGTTGTCATAATATTTTGTAATGATAAGTGCTGTATGCAAATGGTCTCAAAGATTTCCTTACCCTGTTTGTTTGCGTTTTCCACAATATTCCAGAACTAGTGTCCTGCCAAAACATCTGATTAGAAATGAGATTACTATCAGGCTTTTAAGAGAAAAACCTGTAATTTGGTCATTTATATCCCCCCCTCCCAACTAAGTCAAGCAGAAATTATTGAACTGATTGAATAACAGAATAACAGAGTTGGAAAGGACCTTGGAATCTTCTAGATTCAGAACCCCCCACTGAGCCTATAACATAGCGTATTGAGTTATAGGTTTGATTTCAGGATCTCAAATCAGGGACTTATACCAAGTAAAGCTGATTTTTTTTTCATAAACTATGTATGGAAGAACATCTAGTATGCCATGGTAAATTTGATTCATTGATTGTTGTCTCAATTTACATGGCCACCCATCTCAAGTTCATAAGCAGCTAACATCAGCTTTTGCTACCAACCTGAGATTTGAAAGACAAGCACATAGCAGGGCACAGAACAAAAACACATACTTTTATGCCAATCGTTTTAGATTATATAATCATATCTCTCCTTTTCCTGTACAAGGATTGGCAATATATGTATAAAGCACTGAACAGTCTTTTCCATCTGATTAAAAGGAACTGGTGTTTGCCTTCTCTATGTTTTCACTTATATATTTTTTCATCTTCCCTGACATTTCCTATGCTAATTGACATTTCATCTGAATGTGTTTTCTTTCTTTTTCTTTTTCTAGTTTACTTTTATTAGCTTTTTTTTAAATCTACTCTTGTCAGCTTGGAGGTTGTCTGGCTAGGAACACAATGTTTGGTACACAAACTGAATGATAATATGCTTCTTTGCACAACAACAGTCTTGTAGTTTAAGTATTTTGTTATGATGGGAGTGAGGGGGCCTTCTCTGCATTGTTTGCTCCTTCACAGTTTTATCCTGATTTGAGAAGGCTACATTCTGGAGCTACCCTCTTCTTTTTTTTCCAATCCAGACTGATTTTATTTCTTAATTCAAAATCCTATTTCCTCATGCCAAGACTATAGTGGACCTGTTTAGCAATTTTGTTCTTTTTACATGGAAGCAGGGTGTCAAATTGATCATCAAAACATTCAATCATATATAGTGATAGAAATCACATTTTAATTTAATTATTTAAATGAGCAGCATGGTGGCCTAGTGGTGAAGGTGCTCGCCTCCCACTCAGAAGGTTGAGAGTTCAATCCTGGGTAGCGGCAGATGTTTCTTTCACAGGGCACAGTTACTGCCCATGGCATCAGGAAAAGCATCCAGACAGTGAAAACATTCAGCTCCTTCCAGTCGCTCCAACTCTACCCCGAATTAAGGAATCACAAGGGTCATAAAAAGGGAGTTTTTTTAATTACTTAAACAATTTGTATCCCACCTTTACTAATTTTACAAATAACTCAAGGTGGTGAATATATCCAAAACACCTTCCTCCTGCTATTTTCTGCCCAAAAACAATCCTGTGAGGCGAGTTGGGCTGAGAGAGAATGACTGGCCCAAGGTCAGCCAGATGGCTTTCATGCCTAAGGTGGGGCTTGAACTGATATTCTCCTCATTTCTAGCCTGGTTCCCTAACCACTCAACTAAACTGGTTATCCAGTTTGAATTTATATTTCCTGACTTAGCTTAACCCTTTGTATTCTTCACAGATAGGAGTCCCATTTTAATTTTTTAATTTTTTTGGTCCAGCTCAGATTCTCCAAATCGCCTTATCGTCTACCCTTCCTTTTTTTTTGTTACTGTCATGCTGCTATGGAATCATATTTTCTGTTCCATCCATAAGCAGAAGGGAGCAAAAGAGGAGTCTCTTTTTCTCTTATATTCTCGCTCTTCCCTCTCTTCATTTTTAAACTTCTTCTTCCCCCTCCTTTCTCCAGTGCTCCAAACTCATGCATCTGGAGTGACAAACTTTCACTGCTACATGATTGAAAAAGACCTTTTTTTCTTCTCCTGCATGTTGTTCTGGTTGCTGCTTTTGGAGTGGAACTCTGTTTTTTCAGGGAGATTGCAAAACTATCATAAGGTTTGTAATTCAGTCAGTATCTTCCATGTTCAAGTAGTTCCCCTAAAAAAACATTTAGCTTTACAAGTTAATATTAGTCCAAGCATTTCAAGATCTTTTTTAAATTGTATATTGAAAAAGGAAAACAAAATGTACGTCCCTTCAAAAAAATAAAAGTTTGTAAAATTATATAGACTTTGGTTAGGAGACATTTTCTGAGATGATAGCAATCTCTCCCAATTTTTGCATTACAATGAAATGATGCTTACTCTTTTTGTCTGAATGATGACCTCTGTAAGAGGTCAAGGTCAAAAAATTGTCTAGTTGTACATCTATATACTCAACTGTAGATACTGAGACAAATGTAAACAGATGTACAGTGTAGAGAAGAATAACAAAAATGATTATAGGGTTGGTGGATAAAACATATGGTGAATGATTGCAGAAACTAGGGATGTCTAATCTAATGAAGGACTAGAAGAGACATGATAGCAGTCTGAGTGGCTGCCACAAAAAAGAGGGGGGGAACCTATTCTCCAAACCACCTGAGAGCAGGCAAGAAGCAATGAATGGAAACAAATCAAGGAGAGATCCAGCGTAGAACTAAGAAAAAAAATTCAACAGTGAGGACAATTAATCAGTGAAACAGCTTCCCTCCAGAACTTGTTGGTGCTCCATTACTGGAGGATTTTAAGAAGAGGTTGGACAGCCATTTGTCTGGAATGCTCTAGGGTCTCTGGCTTGAGCAAAGGGTTAGTCTAGAAAACCTCCGAGGTCCTTTCCAACTCTGTTATTCTTTTATTCTGCTATATTTGTTGATCCATTCCTTGGCATCTACAGGGGCAAAAAGATTGCTTGGATACCGAAAGCAATATTTATTTTCTAGGTGCCTTAAATGTCTATTGTGACAAGGCACAGCTTCTCAGATGGTGGGATGCTTCTCCATGTTGGGACTACAATTCCCAGGTGGCATTGCAAATTTAATCTTAGTCTTTTTTTAATATACATATAATCAGCATTGTGAATAAAGTTGAACTGAACATGAAATGCCTGCTAAATGGGAACAATAACCCCCACATAAGGCTTTTGATTACTCAGAAATGTGTCTTATATCAGCTTTTTTATGCTCAGTCCACTTCATGCAGTACCCATTTGGTAACATCTGCATTCATTCTAAAAGCCAGCCTACATATGAGATTCATACATACAAATTCAAATTACACACATTTCTTATGATTTTTCTCAAATATAAAATTATTTCCATTGGCTTAGGGCCGGGGTGTCAAATTTGATTTCATTGAGGGTCGCATCAGAGTTGTGTTTCACCTTGGGGGGCCAGGATGGGTGTGGCTGGGGTGGGCCCTGGCCAGCTTGACGTCACTTGTGTCAGGGGTACCAGTGGTGGCCCGAGCGCTCTGCCAATGAAAACAGGCTCCAGAGATCCGTTTTTAGCAGTGATGGCATCCTGCAACCCTCTACCAGCAAAAACTGAGCTCGGGAGGGCCATGTGTGGCCCTCCTGAACTCCTATTTCACTGGCAGAGTCACCATGGGCTGGTGCTTCACTGTTTCCAGGGTGGCCCTGCGGGCCAGATCTATGCACCCTGAGGGCCGAATCCAGCCCCCAGGCCTTGAGTTTGACACCCCTGGCTTAGGGTATTCCAACAAGGCTTTCCTTCGATTGCATTCTGTGTGAATTTCAGTTAGACACTCTTTTCTTTTGGAGCTCGTTTCATACCTGCCCCTCATTTAGAAGTTTCCTGTGGCTTCAGAGCTTGTCAAATGATTTTTAAAGGAATAAATTTAGCCCTTTGGTGTTCATTTTTCTTTTGATTTTACTAGAAGCAGATTGGGAAGCCATTATGGTCCCTCAACATGCTGATAGATTAGTCACCTACTGATGCTAGCTGCAATCTACCATAATGCAATTAACAGGTCAAAAGAGAGCACGACCTATTTGTGTAAATGGTCTGATCTTGTGCTACTATGAAATGTGTCCATCAGGGTGACCCTGAACCTCAAGTAGAGATGTTCAAGTGGCTATCATCTAAGTGGCTATCATCCAAAGCAATTTCACTGTTCTTTTCTCCCTGCCAAAGTCCTACCTCTTTTTCCTTAAAGTATTACAGTCATTACTCTTCTGACACCAAAACAGATGCCCTTGTTTCAGTCTGCTTGTACACTATCTACAAAAAAAAAATCAGTTACCAAGACCTTTCTGTTAAAGGTCACTTTTATCTCAAGATTTGGAGGAAGATGCTTATAATAGAATCTATTTAGCTTGTGTTTAACTTTTTGGATAATGTAAGAAGTCATTACCTTCACTGAAATGGGAACCCTGACTTATATTCACATTCAGTAGAGTGTTTAGTGTTCTTTATTTATCCTTCCACACAATTTTCTCCTGCTACATAAAATTAAAATGTAAAGAATTGAGCCCTGGCTAAGTGATCTATGCTAACCTTTTCTCTAAGATTAGATGTCAAAGAGCAACTTTGCTGTTGAACTACAGCTTCATTAAAGAAGTTTGAGAATTATTTAAATTCACAAATTCTTCAAACCTTGTGGATTCTTATATTTTAATTTTAGTAAACTGCCACAATTATATCCTTCCTCAGTGGATCTTATATAAGCAGAAGGACAACTATAAAATATGTTCTAATTTCCCTCTTCATCTCCATGCTGGTTTTTGTGTAATGTGAACACATACTCTGTTTCACTACAAGATACTTTCTTAAATGATTTAAAATCATAAGAGTAAATAGAAAATAAAAGGAATGGAAATTTGGTAAGTATCATACATGATACAAAATAGTTCTATGTCAAACAATATTCAACTTATATGAAGAAATAGCAAAGTCAGTATTCAGTTATTAATCTATTAAAGTTCCACATTATTTAAAAGTACACATTTACAGTAAACAAAGTCAACAAAGTTTAACCGTAGAAATATTTGCATTAAGGATAAGCAACAGTCATTATATGTTTATTCTAAGTCAGTTGTGCTCTGCTTCCTTATAAATCTTAGGCTGATAATAAAATTGCACCAAAATCCCATCACAGCACATATTGTAAATGAATTTCTCTCACAATAGAAACTTTAAAACTTACTTTGAAGTTCTTTTTGTTCCATTTTGCTGGAATGTGAATCTGAACATTTCCAAAGTACAAAGATTTTGGCCTGAATATTAGTTTCAGAGGTGAGGATCAGGTCATCTTGTATGAGAATTTATTACTGCAGTATTTCACTCCAGTTGTAATTTTGCTAGCAAGAGTTCCACTTTGCCACATTTAACATTGCCAATGCAACAAGCTATTCTTGTTGACCAAAGCGAAGAATGTTACCACTCCACAAAACTTGTTGTAATGAGATTTCTTTGATTTTGGCTTAGTATGGACCCAGTTGTTATGGTTTCGGGATTATAGTTCATAGTGTATTATTTGTAAACAATATTACTGTAGCTTGTTAAATGAATAAGTTTAGTAGAATTCATTGTTTTACAATATTCAAATACTCTTCAACTCATACATTTTGGACAATATACAAGACAATATTAAACCTAACTAACCCCCAATTAAAACTGGAACAGCTGTAAAAAAAAAAAAAGATGGTCACCCACAATTTCTCCTTCGCAGAAATATCTGGTAACCAGCGCTACAACGTCAGTGTAGCCCTACCATAATAGATTTCTTACTAGGCAGCACAAGTATTTTTCTGACTCACTGTCTGTTCTTAATGGAGAAGAGCACATTTCATGTTCTTAGCTGTTAAATATTCAGACTTTCCTAGCATGGGGTATTTACAAAGCTAGTCAAAGACATTAAAATGATGGATACAATGACGTGATCAAAACTCTGCCATTTTTAATGTGCAAAGCCTGTATAACGAATTTGTAGAAGGAGTGGTGCTTTGATCAGCCAGTCACGCTTGCCATTTTTGTCATTCTTGACTACCTCTGCAGACTACCTGCCTGTCACCAACTCTCTTCCTAAATTTCAAACTTGTTCATAAACAAAGCTTTATTTTTTTCCCTGCAAACTCCAGACTCAAGAAAAGTTGCTTATGGAAACCTCTAAAGTACTTTATAAGGATATAACACAATGCTGCTTAACATCTTCTCTTTGACTGACATCCATCACCCATCATGAGAACGCACAACCTTTTGTAGACAGTTACAAAACTGGATATAGCTGGAAAAAACACAAGTGATCTAGAACCTTCCCAGCCCTTTAACCAAGAGACGTTCTTTATTCTACCATCCCAAACTTCTGTATCACTGATGCCTCCTTCAGACAAGGGAGAAAATGACTACCAAGAGGCTACTTCTAATTTTCATAGAGGTCTTGGTTTGCAGTGCACCTGATGTTCCTTAAACTTGGTGCCACAGAAAAAAAAGGCTGACAACCATCTTCCAGATAGCAATGACCTAGGTGCTCCTTCTGTTCACTGGTTTCCATACAGACGTAATTTATTTGCAAGTTGTCCCCATAGGATTGCATATTTAGCACTCCAACATCACACTATCTGCTTTGCATACAAGATAAATAGTTTTTCCATCCTGGAAAATGACCAAATATGGTTCAAATACTGAGTAATCAACTCACAGCCCTCCTGGATTAACCAAACCTGGTTAGCCATTACTGAAAACTTTAGCAGTTTTAACAGTATTGTAATTTGGTGTCCACTAGAAACACCTGATTGCAGTTGCTAGAATTCCCAGCCATCACAGGGCTTTCAATCCCAAACACTAGTTGGAGAAGGCTGCTTTAGAACAAGGAGAACAATGCCAAGGCTTGCTTATGTGTGGGGGGAGAGAGAGAGAGACTCATCTTCCTACCAAGCATTTCACTGAAGGAGCCACACATCTGCTCCTTGCATTTATTTTTCCAAAGACTGTTTAAAACACACCATTTCTAGTAATACCGATTACATGCATGCATTTAGGAGAAAAATACAATTTTACTCAGTTAATTTAAAGCCCAGGATGCCCATGCACTACATGAATTAAATCTTCCATACAGTTTGGATCATACATTAGCCATTTTCATTATCCAGCTGCCTCTTGTTAACCATACTAAACAGCTGCACATATCTGTAGTTTGGGGCACACGTCGGTGCATTTTATTATTTCATACATACACAAAGCAGAATGATTTTGCACATGCATCAAGTTCATTGTTTCATAGCTTAATTATCCAGCTTCTCATTACGTGCAGGTGTTCAATTGGAATGAAAGCTTTAGAACAAGAGCCAAGTGGATCATGTGAATTCGCTTAAGGACAAGTTGCTAATTTCCTACTTTTAAAATTGCAACTATATTATGGAACAATTATATTCTGCACTTCCACCGTCAGCCTCAATTCATTTTCAGCTTTGCAGTTTCCCTCTTAGAGAAAACTCTCAAATTTATAGCAAATCAGAGAGCCACAGTAGATGAGGCTAGCTTAAACTGGAGATTTCAGGAGTGTTTTGGGTCTGGTTAAAAGCATTGATAACTGTTTACAACTTCTGCAAAATAGTTTGAGGCTGAAATGATACTATGTTGAATAAAACAAGAGAAGAGAGAAAGAGGTCATTCAAATGAATATTTCCTAATACTTTAGTTTCTGCAGTGCAAATTGAAATAATAAATCATACTTTGACAGCAAACAGTTTTTAAAGAAACAAGATGTTAATGATGAGTTTACATAATGGAGGAGGTTAATTATTCAATTTTCAAAGATTGAAATTTTTGAACCAATTCCATGAAAATGAGCCTTTCCATGAAGGCTCATATCCACCAAAATGCAATCCATTAAAAAAAAAACAATTCAACAATAGGAAACAATCCTGTTTGTTCTGATTTATGTTTCCTTTACAGAAATATCTCATTCTCTCAAAGGTATAAATCTAGCAAAAACTATTCATATCACCAGGTTTTAAGCAGTTACCAAAACATCCAAGACCAGGCAACTACATTTATTACATTTCATCTAATTAAGCCTATTATTGCAATTATTCCTTATATCCTTCAGCAAAGCTCAAAGCTCACCAAACAGAGCAACACAGTTGGAATAGGCTTTGGGGGGGGGGGTCTTCTAGTCCAATCCCCTACTCAAGCAGGAGACCCTAACCTATACCATTTCAGACAAGTGGCTGTCCAGTCTCTTCTTAAAAGTCTCCAGTGATGGAGCACCCACAAATTCTGAAGGCAAGTGTTTCCACTGGTTAATTGTTCTCACTATCAGAAATTTCTCCTTAGTTCTAGGTTGCTTCTCTTCTTGATTACTTTCCATCCATTGTTTCTTGTCTTGCCTTCTGGTGCTTTGGAAAATAGATTGACCCCCTCTTTGTAGCAATCCCTCAAATATTGGAACACTGCTATCATGTCATAGCTAGTTACTGAATAGAACAATCACTTTTCCAGAATATAAGGCAACTAATTTGGAATTGCATTTCGGTGCTCCTTCTTTCAAATTGCAAACTTAGGAATATTTCAGTGTGATTTAAAATTTATAGAGTCATCCAAATGCCACAAATTGGGAGCTTATAGCTAAAGGTGCACCTTCAAACTTGAACTAAATTATGGAAAATTTGTTGCTGCTTTAAGGTTTTATGATAAGCCACAAAACAAGCAATGGATAATTGTTTCAAAGTTGTATGACTTGGGATAAATGATTAGGAATTTCGGCTACATTTGCTGATAAATATAGTTTAATATGTAATCACAAACAGCTCCATAGAATCTACCTGGATGAAAGCTATGGCCTTCCATTGACCTGGTATAATCTAGATGTGAAGACTTCTAAATATCAGCAATGATTGTGTTGACCAAGAGTTTAGGTATATACATTTGGAGACTGTTCAGGATAGATGTAGCTAGTTTAGACAAGTTACAAACACTACATATAGCCTAAAATAAACTGAAACTGAGAATAGCATTGTTGTTCTGGTTTGTTTGTTTTTTAAGTTAAATAGAAATGTGACAGCCATTAGATCCAAAACTCTAGCACAAGTAAACCACAATGGTGGAAATTTCTGACACAAACATGCCCTAGCAATGTCTATTTTCTTCTGTGTCCTCGTGATACCTTCATCTGTTTCCATCCCCTACCTGAAGCAAGTTTTGAGCCATCTTTAGCTGAATCGGTGTTAAAATTGTTTCCTCTTGTGCTTGACCCAAGTTTTGCTATAGATTGAGTCATACTTTAGTAGTGGCAGAGTCAACCTCTAAGGGTTGAGAGCAGTTCTGTACCTACTAGCCATTTTAGCACAGTATGGCCATGTGTACTCTCTTCCAGTTCATAGGCATTGTCTTCCAGGACCATTCTGCTCTAGGCAGAGTCCAATTATTTCCAATTGAGTTTTCCCCTTGTACCTTCCAAGTCTCTCAGCCAATTCCCAGCTCAGATATCTGAACTAGACCAGCCAGCAGCTGATTAGCATTGCAATAGAAGGGGCTGAATTATAAACCAGAGAACAAATTTTTGGCAGTCTCTCATTCATGACATAATTTTGGGCCTGCCAGCTGTTGTTCATTGGGTTTTTCAATACGGATTTAGCACAATTGCAGAAGAGCATTATTGCAGAAGAACAATATTCCAAGTGATAGATGGACTCTCTTTGAATCTACAGGCACAAAACCACACTGACACATGCCCAGGTCATCAACCAATGCCCCCCCCCTCACCAGCTTTATCCTCATGCTGCATTATGGAAAATGATCGGTAGAAGTGTTCCACCCAACTGAGGATGGTGGATCAGAGGGGAGAGAAACAAATCAGGAGGAATCTATTTTTACTTATTCATCATATTTAAGAATTGCCCATCTCCCTCAAAGAGAGATTTTGGGGAGTGTACAGTAAAATACTGGAAGCATAAAACAGTATATAAAATTTGAAACAGACAAGAATAGTTAAAGTTACTTAAAAGGCAGGCGGGGGGGGGGTACTTCAGGGCACTAACCAGCCCCATAGCTGAGTGACCCTATGCAAGGCTCTGGAGCCATGTTTTTACGCCTTTCCTGAAGGCTGGGAAAATGAAGTCTCACCTCATTTTTGACTGGTGAATGTTCCGCAGGATGGGGGCAATGGCAGAGAATGCTCTCTTCCTGGACCTCACCAGACAAACCACTTTGGCAACATACCTTCCCCACCAGACCAGGTGGGACAGGCTGATGTAACAAAACAAAATAGTTGTATAGATCAGGGGTCCCCAATCCCTGGGCCACAGACTGGCACCAGTCTACAGCCCACCAGAAACTGGACCACATACACAAGCAAAGCCCCATCCACATACATGCAGGATCCAGGCAGCACGTAAAACCACCACCACCCCAATTCATAGAAAGACCGCCTTCCACAAAACCGGTGTCTGGAGCCTAAAATGTTGTGGGCTGCTGCTCTAGGTAACTTGGTCCCATGCCATGTAGGGGTTTATAGGTTATACCTTGAATTGGACTCATAAGTAGACCGGCAGCCAATACAGCTTGTGTTGTTCCTTAAGCACCCAAGATTGCCTTCATGGCTGCATTTTGTACTAGCTGAAATTTCTGGATACTTTTCAAGGGTATCCCTATGGCATCCACCCAGGCCTATCCCTAATGTTATTGTATAGTAGAAATAAGGATAGCATCATGCCTGAAGCAGGATAGGAATCACTAGTGGGAACACAGCAAATTTAATGTTAGGTTGTTGTTTTTTCCTGGCTCAATCGATAGCACAGTAGTTCAGCTACTGTAAAGATCAAGGAAAGTGACCTTGTTGGAAATATGCAAAAACAGGGCAAAATAGCTGAAATGTTTTAAAGTCCAGAGAAATGAAATACTGTAACATTCAGAAATCACTTGGGCAGTTGCTCCCCTGATTCACTGGAGTATATGGGGGAAGATATATAGCATAATCAGATTTCTAAGATTCTGTTATTATAACCAACCTCAAAAGTAGTTTTAGCCTTCCAGTGGAGTTGATTTCCCGCTCTGGTCTACCTACTGAGGCTGATAGCCATGGGAAGAATCCTTGTCCTGTTTCCTTATTTATCAGAATGGAGCAGGATTTAAATCTCGAAGTGGTACTAATTTGATAGTGTGTGTATATATATATAGACAGCCTGTGTATCTGTGTCTGTTCTAAGCTTGATTTTTGGGTTACCATTACTTCATTACCCTCATGCATTATCACTATCGCTAATTACACAAGTACAAGCCAATACAAATCACTTGTAAAACACAGGATTGTTTCATCCAAATACACACAAAACATACAAGACACACACACACACACACACAAGACACACAGAGAAATAACAAATCTCAGTTCTCTAAAACTCCTGCACCAATTAAGCTACCTAGCTGGCTAAAGAAATCTTTCAAACCTCCAGTTTCAGAGAATGTCAATTATATACAATGGAAGGGAGTTATAGCTATACAAAATATATCCATAGGGATGAGCCACATTCAGATGTTCCCGTTGACCTACTGTCTCTTTCACTGTCTCTGACACCGAGCAGTCAGGTTCAGTGATATCACGATATTACATGCCACTCAGGTGACACAAGGCAGTTCATAAATCGAGCCAGGCATATAATTAAGTAGCAATCTCTTTGAGAGAGATGGGTGGTACTCAAATGTGAAAAAAATAAAATAAAGATAAAACGTAGAACTGCTACACCAGTATAGCTCAGTTGCTGCTCCGGCCTGCTTGTCCCTTTGCTTTTCATTAAGCTGAGCCAATGATGAAGAGGCTGACCAGTTTTTAGAAAGCATCTCGGCTTTCAGAGGATGCTTTGATCTCTATATGAGAATGTGAGAATGGATTTATCTTACATTATCCTGTTCTTGGTAAAGTTCCTTTCCTGAAAAACCTCTCATTTTGACGACCAGTAATCTATATCAGCTGATAAATGCATGACTGTGTCTTCAGAAAACGTACATTTTGATGGATGTTTGAAATTTATTACAGAAACATTAAAATACATATCACACTTTTAAGGGGTCTTTTTTTTTCTTTCCGTCAAACTGCAAGTCTTAAGGGTAAGCCAATCAGTGTTGTTCAGCTGTGGTTTTTAACAATGCAGAATCAAACTTTTAAAAAAATGCTTTATATCTATTTTAACATGATATTCCGTCATTTTGCAGTTGTGTAGCTGTCAACGTGAACCAAATTACTATTGATTTATATTTTGCATGTTCTATTTTTTTCGTAATCAAAAGCAAGATAATGTACATTCAATGGAAATAGAACCTGAAAATGAATTTATGCAAATATGTACATTATATTTTGGATTATGCTTTCAAATATAAAAGAGGTGAAAGATCGAAATGTAAAGACAGAAATTTAACAGCCCAGTCTACCACAATTTAAAAAAACTGTTGAGCAAGGAGAATCCATACAGTACAATCAGCAATCATAGGAAGAAGTAAAACAAAAGAATCAAATTATCAGGACAAAGCAAATATACTTATGGAAATATACTCAAATACAGGAGAACATCAAAGCTTAAACTCTCTGCAGGTCAAAATACTCCTACTTCCTAAAAAATAGTCATAGTAATGGCAATTGATTTGCACTAGTTGATTGTTTCCGCACTAAACTATTCACAAAAGCAGGAAGATGCAACACTGTTGTTTTCCCTCCCTACTTTTAGATTTTCATCCTGCTTTTTTTTTTCCACATACAACTCCAGGTAGAAAACATACCATTATTTCTTTCACTTCCTATTTTTTCAGGCAGTTGTTTTCAGGTTAAATGTGCAAAGGTAATTCTGAATTCTATTCCAAAATTGTGGAATCTTTTCATGTTTTGAGAAGTATTTGCTAGTTTTGAAAAGGCTGAATTCATCTTCATGGCAGCGGCTCAGATTTTTCTTTTGCAAATCAAACAAATGTGCATTACTCCAGTCTGAAACTTAAGCCAGGATTAAGGTGGACTGTTTACTTGTTTGCCCATCCTTGCAAGTGCCATAATGCAGATCATGGGCATAAAACTGGCTTTGTGCGTCTGCATCTACGTGTGTTTATCTGCTTTTCCAAATGTCTGGCTACTTTTTTATGGCGTGCAAGAAATTTCTGGGAGGTCTTTATCCTTTGCTTTGCTTTTGTATGCCTGCCAATCTTTCTTCTCACAGGAAACCTTCAGCACAGTATTCCTGGTGTCTGCCCAGAGGCAATATTCAAAAAGGTTTCTCTCTGCAGACTCTACTCCAGCAACTGCAACAGCATACTGGCATGATTTCATTTACCAAGAAAATAGTAATAGCACTTAGACTTATATACCGCCCTATAGTGCTTTACAGCACTCTCTGAGTGGTTTACAATGTCAGCATATTTCCCACAACAATCTGGGACCACATTTTACCGGCCTCAGAAGGATCGAAGACTGAGTGAACCTCGAGCCTGCCAGGATCAAACTCCAGGCTGCGGACAGAGTTAGCTTGCAGCCTTTCACCATCACAGCCGATGAGACTTTCCAATACAACAGAGGCACGGCTGGTTGGTGACTTCCCAGCTAATTGGAGCTGCAGGGGATTGGCTAGGCATTTGTTTTATTTTCTCTTGGAGATGATTGGCTCATAGAATTCTCTTATTTGTTTATTTTTTTAAACTACATAAGAAGAAAAACTCACCCACCTGACTGGATTCTCTTCTGCTTGATTTTCCAGGGTTACGGTTAGTTCTGTCCATTCACTGGACTGGCAAACCACTCATTTTTCTTTAGCTCTTTCAGTCTTGCTACAGCAACACACACACACACACACACCAAAAAAAAACAAAACCCCAACAACCCCTGTCTATCATGCAGAGTGGAGAGCATCTAAGCAGCTACCAGATCACCAATTAGTTTAACTTAATTTAAAAAAAAATAGTTTCCCATAGTCCATTAGTGCCCTAATATACTTTACTATTATATGATTTAAATATTAAATCTGCCTCTGGAGATTGAAGCCATTGATCGCTTTTAGTTAAGAAAGCTGTCTTTTTTACTTTCTGTAAAGATAGATTATACTTAATGGAAATATTATGTTAAAATGAAGCATGCAAGAAATCTATAATGTCCTCCTTAAAAAGTAAAATGGAAATAATGAACTGCCAAATACACCTTGGAATATATCTTTTATGATTAAGGTGTTTAGAAGTTTTACAATAATCTCCCTTTTTTTACTTCCAGGAGATTCATTACTATTGCAATCATTTCTGTTGCTAGTTTTTGAGGTTATATAAATTAACAGTAGCAGCTGGGCAGATTTTAAAACATATGCTATTACAAAAATGGCAAGAATAATTGGAAATATATTCTGGTTATTTAATTAAAAATCATAAACGCTCTGAAGAGCTACCGTCTTTTTTAATTTCATAAATTTTCCAAGCTGATATAATCTTGCACAGAAAAGCATTTGTTCTGCAAAAGGTGATCTTATCACTAGCTCTAAGGAATGGGAATATATTCCTCACTTACCAGTCCTTCTCCAAAATTGTAACAGTATGGCTGGTGGTCTTGACTGCAGGAAAATAGATTAGTACAATAAACTCAAAATTGAGGAAATACCAACTGCAGAATGATAATCAAGATTTTCTGATCAAGCCAGAAAATTTAAATTTTTAAAAAAGAAATTGATATGTTTGGCAGGAATAACAAGGAGAGCAGTCATGGAGCTGGAATCATCTGCTGATGAATCTATAATAATACTAATTGTCTGCTAATGAAATGTCTGCAAGAAAACAACCAAGCTCAAGAACTTCAAGGACTCTATGTTTCTGTCTTTTTGGCTCTTGTTTTGTTTAAGGCTTTTATTTATCTTTTTTTTTAAAAAAATGCATGGGCATTTTCAATACTTAAGTAGAGTCTTGGTTGTTCCTTGCCTCAAAATAGTGATAAACCATGCACTGATGTGTGTGTGTGTGTGTGTGTGTGTGTGTTTCAAGATCCAGGTGGACAGGCAGGTACTGGCCAATCAGCCAGTCATATCATAATCAGCCAGTCAATCATAATAGACAAGGACCACAAGACAGAAGTGATGATAGATGTAATGGTGACAGCAACGTCAAGAAGAAGTATGAGAGGCTGGAGAAGTACCAGGATTTGGTACTAGAGAGAATGTAGAATGTAAAGGCCAAAGCGGTTCCAGTACGATGAATGTAATCTGGATTCCCAGAAGGGAGGGGCTGCATTCCAGAAGCCAAAGAGACTGCAGAATTGGAACGGTTGGTCAGCAGGAAAACAATTTAAACAGTATACACACATGCCATAGACCCTTTGTGACACAGATGACAAGAATCTTCTACAATATTTCCATTCCACTATTCCCCAAAGCCTTTATTAACCATTATTACTTTAAAAAAATGGTTAGCCACCATTTTGGGACAGAAAATACAGATTGTCCATTTCTGCTTTAAATACACCCAAAACTCTCAGCAAGTTTTTAACTGGGAACAGAACGTGGGCTTCAATCAACAAAGTTGCTTTAGCAAAGCTAAACACCTTCAACGACTCTGAAAACACCCTCCAGGAAATGAATCCAATCATCAAGAGGACTCTGGCAACTCTTTTCCTATGCCATGCTTCCCTTACTCTTTGCCTGATTTCTAATTTCCTTCATCCTTGTCTTGATAGGATGAATAAATTCTTACAATGTTGGACAATATGGGAGCCGCAGCTCCACTGGTTCTTTTTCTTTTATAGTATCATTTTTCGTTTGAATTGTTGTCTTAATTTTCTTTAGAAAGAAAAGCTGGGTGTGAAGAGTGAAGATCAGTTGCTGAGAAGATCATTCAAAGAAAATGACCGATGTTCCATACGATGAAACTAATCAACACCAGCAACGTCATGCATCAATGTGTTTAAATTTAAGGCAGATTTAGTTAACCTGGCATTGTTTATTTCAGTTATGAAATTTGCAAACTGCTTTAACTTCAGGGATTTTATTCCTGAACAAGAATTCTCAGCATCCCTCATAATTGCTGGATTGAATGGGAAACTGAATTCATCTATGAGACAGCCAATGGTTTCCTACTGCTGGTTCAACCAGACCCTTTTTCCTTTATCCATATATTTTATTGAAGTACAAACTGGGATAGAAGGAGTTCTTATCTTTATGAATGCTCACCACACCAGCATAGCTGACTTTAAAAATAATAATAAGCAGCTCCTCATCAATTTTAAAACCAAGGCACTGTTCTTTCCCCTTAAAGGAGAGTGATTTATTACCCCAGAGTGATTATATATTGCCTTCCCGAATATGAAGAATGAAAATGGTAAGAAACAAGTCCAACTGACTGACCTCAAATTGACAAGAGAACACCCCATATAGTTTGCAGCATGCATTTGGAAATTGCTTTTCATGGCGAGCTTTTGAGCCAAGTCCCATAAATTCTGGCCAACAAAAGCTTTAAGTTGCCCTTCGACTCTTGACTCTTGACCAGGTTCCATCATGAGGGGACAGAGGCCAATGTCTCCATGGAAAGCTAAATTATATATCTTATGTGGAGTTTGCATGGACAAATCTGAAGCTACAAAAGAACTAGTTATATACCTTCTGCTTAGATAAGTGTAAAAATGCAAGAAACAGAACATTAGAAAACAGAAAAGATACCGGTAGTTTAACATAAATATAAATCCAGGGTACACCTGATTGTAGGACTAAGATTTAAAGTTTCACTGTAGCTTGTAGATTGATGAACTTACTGTTATCCTTGTTGCCTGACTTGTGGCATACAAGTAATCCTTCATTTACAAATATTTGTTTAGCAACTGTTTGAAGTTACAACACCGAAAAAGATGACTTGTAGCTATTCTTTGCACTTATGACCATCTCAGCATCCCCATGGTCACATCCTCAAAATTCGGGCACTTGGCAACTGGCATGCAGCAGCCTGGGATCACATGATCATCATTTGTGACCTTTGTAGTTGGCTTTCCACAAGCAAAGTCAATGAGGGAACCCAGATTTGCTTAATCACCATGTGATTCACTTAACAACTGCAGTGATTCACTTAAAAACCATGGCAAAAAAAACCCACTTAAAATTCGGTGCAACTCATTTAACAACAATCTTGCTTAGCAATGGAAATTCTGGTCTCAATTATGGTTGTAAGTCAAGGACTACCTGTACAAAGAAGTTGAGCCTTCTGCATACCTACTTTTGGCCAGTTCTGCAGTGCCAGACCACCTGGAAAATCAACTATATTGGGTTTTATAGTTTAAAAAAATGATGGGAAATAAGGCTTTAAATAACAAAACTACCATCAGGCAACTTGTTTTATGGTCTTTGTGGGAACATGCACCTCTTCTGCTACACTGTGTAACAAAAAAATGATAATTTGAGTCTACTATGTGCTAGAGATGAAGAACCAGGGTGTTTTAAGCACCTGCAATACTTTTCTAAGAAGTACACAGCTATTAGATGTCGACATAAGGTTTCTTTCTCTCTGACACCTTTCTCTCTCTCTCTCTCTCTCTCTCTCTCTCTCTCTCTCTCTCTCTCTCTCTCTCTCTCTCTCTCTCTCTCT
>JANHFL010006027.1:0-17943 GCA_032468155.1 Oxyrhabdium leporinum
CAAACCCCATAGAATCTTCACTAAAGGTTCGCCCGAACCACCGCAAATCCCCAGCAGCCCACCCCTGTATGTATCATATAACTGAATAATCTCTCCATGTGATATTATCAGAGTAATAGAGAATATATAATTAATATTTCCTTGTATTTTTCAAATGCAGATATGAATAGCAATGGTCAAAGTCTCATTTGCTTTTCTTTAAGTTAATGTTTTAATTCCCTAGAAGAGAAAATTTATCCTGAACCTTCTCAACTGAATTATTTCTCAGTACAGATTATTATAATTTCTACTTTTTTCAGTCCCGATAATGATTAAACATCCAGAAATGGAAAAGATAACTGTTTGTGAGGCATAGCATATAGTACTTGCTGTAGAGCCACTGCCAGATATTTTAGTTCAGTTACAGATGCTCATTTGCCTCTGTAATGCGTAATTATGTGAAATGACAGTGTATACAGCATATATGTCTGCATTTTACTCCATGTGGACAAGAGAGTGGAAGATGCCAACGCTGGAGGCAAGAAGATTTTGATCAAAAGGCCTATAATCAAAATATTGTGCAGTTGCCTTCCACATCCTAGGTCAAAAAGTGAATGGAAGAAATCCATAATAACATATAAGTGGGAGGAAGAGCATAACATTTAAACTCTGGGTCGGATATAAATATGACTTGAATCCATATTCTGCAGTTGGTGATCTTCATTACTAGAGCTTCTTTGATATCTGTTATAAAAGCAGCTTATTTTTTGGGAACTTTGTTCTTCACTGATCCATTCCAAACTCCTGAAATTTTCAGAAGATAAATTTTCTAGAACAGACATTTCTTTCTGTCCGTGAATGAAGCTTTGACAGCCTGTCACAGTGAGAGGTTGATGAGATCAATCATCATAATGTCAAGATACAGGATGAGTACTGCCACATCATGACAGAGGGAGAAATTGAGTAGAGGAAGCTTCTCCTTATTCTTTGAAATTCAGAACTCCATATTCAAAATAACACGGATCATTTTTGCTTCCTTTTTTGGTTAAGAACATATCTTCGCATGTAAAAAAATGTCTCATGAAATATGTGGGTATAAAAATATTATTTTTCAGCACATAGCAGGCCTATATTTGTGTAAGTTTGAATTATACTAGGTAACCCTGTGACATGCTTTGAGAGAAAGGTGGTGCAGTGTGATATGATTAGAATGAACATTAAATTTTAGGCTGACAACGTATTTTTACCCAAATCCTGGACAGCCCTGTGATCATTTAGGAAGAGTATATAAATTCAAAAAATCATAAATTAAAAAAAATATTTGTAATGGCAAATGGTAAATTTAATAATAAGTCAATATTTATTTACTTAAGCAGATAAATAGAATGACCACGGACAGTCAAAAAAGCAGCAGGTGCAGGAGTGACTTCTGGCTTCCTGCTGGCTTTGTTTATCAGAAATCACAATTGCATGACCACAGGAATACTGCAATTGCCACAACTTTGCAAATAAAACTCTTAAAATTTCAATTCCACAGGAGTAATGGCTCCCAGAATTTTTATAATTTTTTTAAGTTAGCGGATTTTAGATACCTTGATTCAAAAACATTTCAAGCATCTTTTAAAAACATACTTTTTTGTTTGTTTGAATGCTTATTTCAATTTAGTTGTTCTGGGAGTTGTCAACCAGAAAGTTGAAGAGGAAGTTTTTCAGGCTGAGATGGAACGAAAGCTAGCCCACTTGTTGAATGAGGCTACGGGCCGAGGGCGGAGATGGAGAAGAGCAACTTTTGCTGGGAAGAACATCGTGCAGGTATTTCAAAGAAAATGGGAGTGAAGCTTAAGTTGGGAAAGACATCAAAAATAGTAATTTTTGTAGTAAATCATCACCATCACCATCACCTCTTTTTTTATCTTTCTCATGCCCCAAATGCTTTGAATTCCATTTTATTGATGCTGCTTTTTCGTTTGCTGGGGCTTAAACAGTATTAACTGTGACATGCGTAAGCAGAATTTGAATTTGAATTAATTAGGCTGAGTAGGGGTTTGTTTCATGTTGTTCTTTTGTTAGTGTTCAGTGAATGAAATTTTTTGCTTGTTATTCTTTGGCTTTCTCTGCTGTTATTCTCAACTTCTATCTTTCTCCAAAGATAGTAAGATGATGTCAGGATTATTTTCTCCTTAGCACATTGTCACCTACAGTTGCATTAGAAAATAGAATGATGTGAATGTTTCCATAAGCAGGAAGTCGATAATCAGAAAAACTATAACCGTTAGCAAGATACTGTAGAAAAATGTAATGTTTCTTATTTTCCCCCTTAGCCATGGAAGAGGGAGAATGAAAAAAAGAGAGGGGAGGGAACAAAAAGTTTGGAGAATAGAAGTGTTTCAGTTTTTTCCCCTGTGTTTCTTGATGTATGCAAAACTGTGAGCAGATGGTTTTAAGATTTCAGCCTTGGACCACAAGCCATCTTTCATATTTAACTTTAATGTGGGCAATCAGACTTGCTAGTAAGTATTCATAACTAATTTGCAAATATTTCCACATCGATGAAACTTGGAAAATATTTATGCGTTGATTTTTTTTTTAAGCTTCCTCAATTTATTTATTCTTCATGGTTTCAGTTTCCACTTCTGAGTTGTGATGTTAGATTTTATGTTCTATTGACTATGGATTTTACATTAAATTTGTTAGTAATTTGCCTTCAGTGTCTTAGGCAAATTTGGTTGAAAAACAGATGAATTCTCTTCCTTTCTGAATTTTAACCAATTTTGCATTTATTCTTCTGACATTATCTTGTGTTTTATGTATTACCTGGGTAGTTGTCTGTCATTGGCCTGATCTAAACACAATGACAATAGTTTAATTTTTTGTGAGTGACTTTGCTCACCTCTTCCCTCTCCTACTCCTATGACAGAGTGACTAAAATTGGAAGCAACCTTGTTCAAGCTTAAAGTAATTATGGTTCATAATTGTATCAAGAAATGTAGTCTGTTTAAACTGTAGCCTATCGAAATAAATCACAACTAGAATCTACCATTTATTTTTGATTCAATAAACTAGAGGGTCATCATTTGAATATTGGCCATATTTGAGTACAAAAGACAGTAATTTGTTTAAATCAGAAAGTAAATTATTGAAACAACATCCTTGTAGTTTTGCTAGCAGATGGAGAGGGTAGTTAGAAGATGTAAAGCAGGATGTTGCATACTACCACCATGCCAGCATTTTACCATTATCTATATTGTTTCCATTTCCAAGTTAGTGCCTTCCATAAAAAGCACTGAGGTAGAGCCTCCCACTGTTGGTATTGTATAAGTATTGTATTATATAAATACAATACACACAGATACTCTACACAGATATTCTTGAAAATAAAGATGATGAAGCATCGAGCATTGCTCTGAAGCATACTAGCTTTTGCTTTGTTTTTTAATGAGTATTAAAATATTTATTTCTTGTTTTAATACTAATGCAATTTAAAAGTCTTTAAGTAAGCTACGAAATAAAATTTCACACGGAATCAATTGGGCATCAATGAAATTATGTGTAGTCACTTGGTGTCTTAAGAAATAAATTAGGGACTCCAGCTTTAAAACAGTGATTACATATCAGCTTGTTTCAAACAAACCATACTTAATATTAATTGAAGTTGGTCTGTTGAACAAAACAAAAAATGGGCTATTAATCAAATAAATTGTAAAGCTAAGAAGCAAAATAAAAATGGAAGTAAGAGTGCCCAGGTCTTCTGCTCAGTGATGCTGGAGAGGAAGAAGGGAGGCTAGAAGTCCAAGATTTTATGGCACCCGGGTGCTTGTGGATATAATTTTTAGTGCCTTTTGGGCTCATTGCCTCACCTGATTTTTATATTTTTAATTCAAAACATGGAAACCTGGGACCATGCAAAATTAGACATCAGTGTTTATCTTCTTTATTTCCAACCTAGACTGTTTTGGGATCCTAAACAAAAAGACAAAAATGATGGGTGATTGTAAACCAGTGCTCTCTTTGGAAGCACATTCACCTATCTATCAAAAAGAAAAATGTAAGCAATGATTTGGAGTGTGTGCTAGAGAGGGTGTACATACATCTAGTAAAATAGGTAGTCCTCAACTTACGACCATAACTGAAACCAAAATTTCTGTTGACATTTGTTAAGTGAGCTTTGCCCCATTTTAGGACATTTCCTGCCATGGTTGTTAGGTGAATAACTGCAGTTGTTAAGTTATTAACATGGTTGTTTTTGCTAAAGTATGTGACATTCAAACACAGCCAATGGCTATCATTCAAATAGACAATGGCCTACCTCACCAAAAGAATGGGGTGTGTCAGTGATCCATGACCCAAGTCACCCCAAAGTATGAGATGGTGAAAAATAATGAAAATGGAGTCCTTCACTTTTCTAGCATGACTTTTAATTGAAATTCTCGTGCCTTTCAGATGGTGAATTTGTCACGCTTAGAGGAAGCCGACAGTCCAATTATGCTGGTCTATTTTGTGGAAGATCGAGATGGGGAAAGGCTCAGTGCTGTGAAGGCATCAGATTTGATTAATAGGGTGGATATCCAGAAGGCTGCCATCATCCTGGGTTATCGCATTCAGGGTCCAGTGGCTCAGCGTGAGTCTCCAAACATATAGAATAATAAGTAATCCTTGCAGTATGTTCAAGAAAACAGTGTATATGCATAAAGTTTTGCCAGGAACTGCTTGCATGTGTGCCAATGTTTCAACTTCTACGATGTGGAGAATTTTAACACCTCTGTTTCCCTGGACTCTGTGGAAGTGTAATATTCTTCCTCACAGTGCAAAGGGGCGTTACATAACAGCTCCCTATGAGGTTAATTGCTCACTATGGTAACTGTTTAATCAATGCTTTCTGGAGACGCAGCAACCTAAATTTCTTGCAGCAACATACATGCACACCATCTTCAAATGTTTTATAGCAGATTGAGGATTATGTCATTAACATTAGGTATTATGTCACCATGAACTGTATTTTGCCATAATAGATTGGTTGGTTTTGAAGGTTTTATGATGCTTTTGTTCTCTGTATTAAATTATTGCCTGATTTCACTCTGAAGTTGTGACTACAGTAGTACAAATAAGAAAGAGGGCATATGCAACACTGTGAAACTGAGCTATGTTCAAATTAAAAATGTCTTTAAACATTAGGCATGTGTAGACTGAACCATATTTCCAAATTTTGAAGTGTTTAATGTCATTGAAATCAGTGTTTCTCAACTTGACAATTTTAAGATATGTGGACAACAACTCCCAAGATTCCCCAGCCAGGATGCTGGTTGAGAAACACTGACTTACAGTGTTTGGTTTGATAACTCCTTAAGGGAAACACTCCTTACTTATTTGTTCAGGACCTGTTTTCTTTTCGTCAAGAAGCCTCCTTTGGGAAAATAACCACATATTTCCTGTGGTCTTGGGGAAGAAAGGGAAGGCATGGACAAAACCAATTGGATTTTAAGAAGCTCCCCTGCAATCTCTCTGATCTAGGAAGGTTGCTTCTGCTGGCTTTTCCAGCAAGGATCTTCCTTACTGGAAGAAAGGCATGTGCCAAACAAGCTGTTCTCTGTATCTGCTACTCTTCCAGCAAGGAAAAACTAATAACCTCAAAGGTGGGAGTTAGGGGAGAACATTATTGGAGCTGTTACTTCATTAAACAGCATTTCCTAATATCACTCCACCAGCTGGGTGAGTTGGCTCGGATTTCTCCCTGAACTGAATCCAGGTTCCCATGCCTGCATTAGGGGAAGATTTACTTTTCTTTGATTATTGTAGGTGGATACCATCCTTTCTTTCAGAAGCTCATGGTAGGAGGTATGGTTTCTCCTTCCCTGTAACTTGATCGTTACAGTAGCCCTGTAAAGATTGTCAGATTGATTGTCAGTAATTCCTCCATAATCATGACTAGCTTCCCAGCAGAAATTAATCTTAACTCCCTAAACCAGCTCTCCCTAAATGATGTCCTTGAGAAACAATAAGCACGATGCCATACAACAAGAACAGCATATAAAGGAAATCTGACGGTAGGCCCCTTAGCAACTTGTCTAGTTTGGCTAATGGGTATTGTTTACATTGGGATTCCAATAAATATGGCTAACTCGGTGGTGTACATCACATTTTGTATGCATAGATTTATTCCATCATTCCCAGTAAGTCTGCAGGAAAACATATAAAAATGTTTGTACATATCTTCTCATGATATATACATGCTGACCAAATACTTGCTCAAATATATGCCTTTTTTGGATATTAATTTTTCTTAATGGATCAAAAAAAAAAAGAGGGGGGGAACCAAGTTCAGATAGCTTAGACTTTACAAGGACCCTCAAGACTGTTTTTGGCCTGCAGCCATTGCAGTTATTTTGACTGATTCCCAGACACAGAATATTTCTGTTACTAGCATGATGGAATTCGTTTTCCAATAATTCTGTTCTGTGGCTTACATGTAGATATTTACGAAAGCACTGTAGCACTTCAACTTTTCCAGATATGAAAGGGGATATATGAATACAAAGTATTTATAGCTAGCTTATTTTTTCTTTAGGAACAGTAATAGATTTTCTGCAAGATTACAATTTATCAGCATATGTTCTTATATAAACTATTGAAGTTGGTATGGTATGTAGCTTTTATAAATCCTCTATTTGTATGAGCAGTTAAGAAAAATAGCAAATATCTGCAATTTTTATAATTAAGTTATTGCAATGTTTATCTTGTTCAGAATTCTACAGGTTGCTGTCAGTCTTACAATACACTAATATTTATATAACTTTTTTAAAACAAATTTATGTAGTTTGATTATTTGATATTTATGAATTTCACTTTGAACAAATTATTTAATAAGATGAGAAGTTAAACCATTGAGATGATTTTCTGATATACAGTTTGCAACTGGTAGTCAAATTTAAATCTTGTAGAGGCTACCAACAGTTTTAAAAATTTTAGATAGAAATTCCTTCCTCAAATCCTTTTTATCCAATTGATTATATCTTAGTTGATCATACATTTTTGTACAATTTTCCAGATGTCTATGAACTTTAAGTCCCTATGTCTGTGGAGATTCTCAGTCATCCAGGTCATGGCTGTCCCAAAGGTGCTTTTTTCAAGAGGCAACTGGCCTTTCTGGTTTTTCTTTGAAAACGTTTCGCTTCTCATCCAAGAAGCTTCTTGGATGCCTCTTGAAAAAGCACCTTCAGGACATTTAAGTCCCAATACATTTCAACCAGCTGAGGGCTAGGAATTCTGGGAGTTGTAACCCCAATTCATTTGGACAGGATGTGTTTCAGAAAACTGCTCACCTATATAAATATGGCATACTGCCAAAACCAAAGTATAAACTGCTGAGTGCCAGGCATTTTCTTGTGTTGTTATGGCAAGCTTCTCCAAACTGACCTTGCTGAGAACTGATTGAAGTCCGGACATCTGCAAGAAAGCCAACTTTGAGGAGACAAAGGCAGCTCAAGAAACCACAAATATAAGAAAAGCTTTGTTGGATCTGACCAAGAACCTATTTAGTTATATATTCTGTGGTCACTGGAAGTGTTTCCGGTTGCAATGGGAAGCTCACAAGCATGAACTGAAAGATGTTCTCTTCCACTATTCCATCCCAGCGGTGGGTGGGATATCACTTCTACGATAACAGATATTATATTGTATTATAACAGATGTTCAGATGTTAAAGAGACAAGCTCAGTTCCTTTGCCCCAGTTTAACAGTCATACTGTATATAGCCATCTGTGCATTCACCTTCTTATATAATTGTCTATGGAGATTCTCAGTCATCCAGGTCATGGTTGTCCCAAAGGTGCTTTTTTCAAGAGGTTTTCTTCTTCAGCTTCTTGTATGAGAAGTGAAATGTCTTCAAAGAAAAACCAGAAAGTCCAGTTGCCTCTTGAAAAACCACCATGACCTGAATGACTGAGAATCTCCATAGACATTTAGCATCTTATATAATTGTTACCAATTTACTGACTATGAGAATAGATGAAGTGAGATTGCAGTGGATAGCCACAAACTCTGCATAGCTTCTGACCTTGTTTTTGACCTCAGGATATTTATCTCACTGGTAGTTCTCTCATACATCAGGAGAACATCAGTTAGAAAAGGTTGGCACAGTGATAACATGAGACTAAAGTACTAAATGTTCATGTCTCATAAATATATTTTAGATGTTAATGCTTTAACACTATGATTAAACACTGCTAGAATTTGATACATAAATTCTAACTTTTCCCCAATCCCCTTGATAGCTGTAGATCAAGTCAAAGAACCTCCTCCAGAATCACAGAATAATCTATGGATTATTGTTGGCGTTGCAGTCCCTGTAGCTGTGGTGCTATTGATAATCATAATTTTATACTGGAAACTTTGCCGCACAGACAAACTTGAGTTTCAACCAGATACCATGAGCAACATACAGCAGCGTCAGAAGGTAAGAATTGGAGAAGAGGGAATGTTCTAGGTGTTTTGTGAATTGCTAACAACTATTAAGAGTACTCTTATAATATGACTGCCATTATCTGTTCATAAATGGAAGGACATAAAATGTTTATTTTACAGAATGCAAGCTACTGAAGCTAAATTTGTGATCCCAGGTCTAGAGTTTGCAAGGCTGTTACGTAATAGATAATATCTTCTAAAATTATCTCAGTTCTTTATGAATAAGAAAACCTATTGCATCTTAACAAAATTAGTTGTCATTAATTAACATTTGATACAGAGAGAACGTTCATACTTTTTGTGAGGTCTGTGTATTATTTAACAGTATAACTTCACAGTATAAATTTAATATTCATATTTGTAACAAATTTAAAAAAAAAGAGAACGCCTTCTAACTATATCACAAAATTTTGGCAATTGCTGAAAAATGATAGAACCATGTCCTGCCTTTTTATTGATTGATTCTATTTTGAGATAGAAATTGTCCTCCAAATATCCCCATGATTATGCAATGTTTTATTATTTCTTCTTTTTATGTTTCGTATTGTGAACTATCGAGAGTCACAAAATTAAGATGGTCAATCACTGTATTGTAAATTCTAAAATAGGTACAATACAGATAAAGCAAAGGCAATATCTTTTTCTCCAGAAAAAAATGGATGATCTTGGTCTCACTCATAAGTGACATGGCCTCACCCACTTTGTGTAAGGCCTTGCTCACTGTTCTCCTCCATCTTCCCCAAACGGTTAAATATAGATGCAAAGGTTGCCTGGTGCTGATCTAGTTCATATTTTCAGACCAACCTTCACCTGCATCGTAACAGCATTATTATTATTATGTCTAGTAATATGGACTTTGCAGTCTTTCAGAGTTGCCTTCTTTTTATACAGATTATGACTTAAAGTGAGGAAGCTTAATCTGGGAGCTGTTCCATTTTGCACAATTTGATAGGTCTGGGAATATTACTGCCCTCCTGTTTACAGGAATTGGTTTGTTGAAGAAGTGTTTTTCTCCATTTCATATTTTCACTATGTTTCATTAATCATGGGGAAAAATGAACGAGGTTGAAAGTGATTGTGATTTTGTTGGAAAGATGGGTAGCTTTTCTTTTCGTTATTGTTACAGAAGAGAAGAAAGAAAATCAACAATAGCTTTCACCTTCTATGACTTTTACACCTTTGGCTTGTGTTGTCTCTGCTTTACGATGGTTGTGCTAAAAATAGAAATCAGTAAGAATAAGGCTTAAATACTACCTTTACTTTACTTAAAAGTAGCTATTTTATGTTTATTAAAATTAAATACTATCCAAACTTTGCTTTAAGAAGTGCCCATAAGCCATTGGTAACATGCATTAAGTTCTCTGAAAGCAATAGCAATAACACTTAGACTTATATACTGCTTCACAGTGCTTTACAGCCCTCTCTAAGCAGTTTGCAGTGTCAGCATATTGCCCCCAACAATCTGGGTCCTCATTTTACTGACTTCGTAAGGATGGAAGGCTGAGTCAACCCTGAGCCGGTGAGAATCAAACTGCTGGAGTAAGCAGTGAGTTAGCCTGCAGTACTGCATTCTAACCATTGCGCCACCACGGCTCTAGAGTACTTTCAATGCATTGTGCATTTAATTGCATTTCATGAGTTTATGAAAAGTCATCCCACTTATGGTACCCATCAGTACAGCATAAATCAATGGCAGACGGATTTCAGTCCTCTCAAGGTTGGAAAAATGTATTTAGCTGAAGCATGACAAAATTGATGTAGGGACTTTAAACTGAATCTTGTGGGGGTTGAAGATTAAAACCCCTGAAGTAAGACACTCAGATAATGTAGTTCTTGTTAGAGAAAGAAATGGAATTATAAAGAACTTTACACATGATGTTTTGGTTATTTATACCTTTTAGAGGGTTCCCAAAATTGAACTGCTCTTTGGGCAGGTCATTATCCTTTACTAACCAGTTGTTTAATTTTTAAAAGAGATGCCTGGCATACAATTTGTTAATTATTCTTGAAATCATCTGCTTGAATGATAATTTGCCAGATACATTTGACTTCCTTTTTTTATAAATATAAATGGACACAGTGATTGATAGAATTCAATCCTAGCAAACTGGAAGAGTATAATCTAAGTGTATAAATAAACACTAGTCAATACTGGTATTAACCAGTCTGAACGTGTCTTTAGTAGTTAACCAGAATCAGCTCTTCCAGTGCTTTATACTTTTCAGTTGTTGGATAAATTTGGAAATCTCAGAGGTGATCCCAATCTGAAATATATTCTAGATTTAGCTCAAGAGATGTTGAAATGAAAAAGGCATCACTGCAGGATCTGGCAGTGGCACAGTCTTCTGAGTTGAAGAATATTCTCCTCCAAAATACCTCTCAAGATTTTTTGAGACCATCAGTCAAAAAATAAATGTGGAATCTCGAAAGTCAGCTATCTCAGAAGATACCAACATTTTTGTTTTATTATTATGTTAAAGCAACAGGGGGCATGTATGTTTAAGGGTATGCTACATACTCTGTGCCTAAGTGTTGCTCAACTCTGCTTTGCAAAAAGAAGTAGAAACAGTCTTGAATTGCTTTTAGGACACAGTCGGAAGGAACAAATTAAAAATAGTTCAAGGTGGGGGAAAATGAGTCAGAATTATTTGGAATCTATTTGGAGGGAGGAAAGGCAGCAACATAAAACATGGGACTGAGTTTCTGAAATGAAAGCAATGCAATAGTCCTTATTGCTTCAGTGATTTCATCACAAACCAATCTCTCTGTGCCTTTTTAGTTGAATAGTTGCATAAAAAGCACATAAAATGTTAATAATCCACTCTGCTGTGAGTCATCTTGTTTTTCCCCCCACTGAGCTTTGACTGGATGTGATCTCCATTGTCATACTGAATAAGAATTTTGTTTTCTTCGAAAATGAGAACAATTCAGCAGCAACATCTGTAAATAACCACAGTTTTATTTTCTCCATGTTTAGTTTGTAAATTTAATTTATTAAATTAAGGGGTCGATATAATTGACTGTTAAAGTCTGGTTGTTCATGTACACATCCATGCTTACTTAAAATCCTAACTTCAAAGGTTCTTTTTTAATTCATGAGCTTTCATTGGAAATCAGTCGTCCGACATACCAAGGCTAACTTATCTATACCCCCAGGTCCCACCTTCGAATTGATGGTTAGGACTGTGACCTTCTTCCTCTAACAGTTTTTTTTTAAAATTTTATCAATTGATTGGTCTCATAATTGGGGCAATAAATTATGAAAAAGACTTTTAAATTGTCATTTAATGGTTAGCGTGTCAACTATTTGTTTAACTGTTAACAATATTAACAAAGTGAAAGTAAGCACATAGCTAGAGAAATCCTGGAACTGGGAACTATTACTTTTATATAAAATAATCATTGATTTGTGAGTATGATCTCAGGTTTTAAATTGTATACACATCACATAAACTAAAGCTTCATTCTTTTCTGGAACAAAAGGAGGATGAGGGAAATCATTGTGTTTTCTTCTGACTAAACTTACATAGGATTTCTGAATCTGGCTCAAAGATTCTCACTGCATTTTCTAGCAAAGATACCATTTCAGGTCACTAAGGAATGCATGTAATTATCTTGTTTTTTCATTCTTTCTTTATTTCCTGAAGAACAACAGCAGGCGTCACCTAAATGTACGGTAACCTCTGAAAAAAGGTCAACTTTATCTCTTGATACACAGAAGAGATCTAGCACTCTACTTGAGTGGGCTGAGTGGTATATGTAATGGTGTATATAGTTATTTACCTTACCTCCCAAGATTTGAAGATTACCTTTGAAAGTTAAAGAGACTAGGAGCAGACTAGCACTATTACTTTTGTTGTCTCTAGAATTATCAATGCTTATCAATGATTATCAAGAAATTCCTTTGGGAATCCTTTATTTTGAGCAAACTCATGCAAAGATGGACCTAATTTAGCATTAAAATCTCCAAGCGATATAATTATGGCTTGGGGATATAGTATGGATATATGATCTAGTATAACCTCTAAATGTGTCCAATAGTCAGAGTTATAATAAAGGGATATGTTTGGAGGAATGTGTACATATACCAATATTAATTCAAACTCCTCATATCTAAATTTCACGACTAGAAAGTACAAGAACTTCTCTTTATTATATAGTTTCTCCCCCTGCCATTACAATTCTTGCTTAATACAGATACATAATCCACCAGAGAGCCGCCCCTTCTTCTTTGTTTTTCAGGTGGGGGAAGCCCATCCCTGAAAGCCCGGAAGTTATACTAATTCGTCCTCTTCGGTTAGCCAGGTTACCTGGATGGCTATTACATCAAATTTAGATAACAAACTCACTAGTCCACTATCAGCCACTTCTTTCTAGCCAGCTATGTTCCAAGTCACAATTTGTATAGAACTCTCATAAGGAAGATATTCTGACTGGGTGGGTTGACTAGGAAATAAGGGTACTGAATGTCAACTTCTTTTTGGAGCTAGATCAATATTGACTTCCTTTTGTAAAAACACAATTATTATAGAGTTCAATATTCAGACTAGGATATAGAATCATTTAGTGACACTCCACTGATCATTTCAGTACCAGTACTTTGCTTTGGAAGCTTTAATTTTCTACGGACGTGATTAAGGGATATCAAGAGTTAAAGCATCTCCCCTCCATCTTAAAAGCCCTCTTCCTCTTTTTTAAAAAAATATTCCTGCCTGACATCTCTCTGTCACCCACAAACATGCACACTGGTCTTCTCCAACTCTGTATACTAGCATTTTTGCCAGGTCATAATTCACCAAGACAATTTTACTGGGTCTCTAGAGCTGCTCAGAGATTAGCTGCCAGAGCTGAAATATTACTATTCCTGTGATCAAACGTACAAAGACTCTCTCATTAAGCAACCTGCTCTGGCAATGTTCTTATCAGTGAATGTATCAAAACAGAATAAAGTAGCATTTTCTATTTGGATCTGTATATGTAGTGTGTAGATAAAACACACATATTTATATACACACAAATAAAAAGGTACGCCTTTATAGGTAATTGTCTATGTAATAATTATATATATAATCCATGCCAAATTGCTATGTATTGTCAAGAAATTATGGAGCTACTTTTCCCTTGGGGGTTTCCCATATCAAAATAACTTATTTTATGTGCAGCCAGAATCTGAAAATAACATTTAACACAGCACAGTGCTTAAGCAAAATGGTTCAGTTGAGATTGGCATATGTGGGACTGATTGGGATAGATTGTAGGGGTGATACCCAAATATAATTTTACCATATTTTATTTATCTTTATATTAAATAATTGTATTTTATTCCAATTTCATTTTAAATTGTATTTTATTCCAAATTCATTTTAAATTGTATTTTATTCAATTCCATTTTAAATTGTTTTTATCAGATTTTAGTAATAATTTGTGTGTGGAACTCTGCACTTTGATATGGCTCAAGGGCTAATCAATAAAGTAAACTGAAACTTCCTTGGCGGATCTGTGATCATGTATGGCAAGGATTATCTAAAAGCAAAATTGCATCCTAGTTCAGCTTCCATATTTAATTTTAAATGGAGGTAGTCAAATGTTTTTGAAGACTTTTGAATTGTTATTCTAAATTCCTTTGGGGGTAACAAATTTCTGAAAACTAAGCAGAGGCCAGGTTGGTTAATATAAAATAGGAAAGCATCAAAATTGCTACCTTCAGACCCCCTTCCAAACATTGCCTGTGAATTACACTTCTGTCAGAGTTTGCAGCAATCCAGCCAGCACAGATAAATAATTCAGCAGGATTCATTTATAGAAGAAACTTCTTTATATACAATAATATAAAGTGTGAGGTATACAATACCCATGCAGTAGAAGCCAGAACTAGAACTCAGCTCAGAATCCAGAAGTCATTATCACAGAAGCAATGATTGCAAGGACAAACCATATGTGTGTGTGTGTGTGTGTGTGTGTGTGTGTGTGTATGTGTATGTATATGTGTGTGTGTGTGTGTGTATGTCAAGCTAAGCCACGCCCAGGCTTCAAGCTGTTTGACATGGCTCACAACAGATCCTGTTTCTTAGTCACCAAACAGTTCCCATTGGCTGACTTGTTTCCATGTCTGTTTCAGTCATGAATCCTTATACACTGACAACTTCCTAAGAGAAAGTAATATAAGTAAATAAGTGGAAAATAATTATAATAGTAAAAGAGGTGTGATGACTCAGCGGTTAAAGATGCTGAGTTGTCAGCTGGAAAGCTGACAGCCTAGGTTTGAGGCTTGAGCACCTGGTGCAACATGGTGACCTCCCATTGCTTTCCCAAGCTCCTACAAACCTAGCAGTTCGAAAGCATGCATATGCAAGTAGATAAATACTCCCATTTCAGTGGGAAGGTAACAGCATTGGTGTATGGCTATGCTGTCCACATGGAAGTGTCTTTGAACAACACTGGCTCCTTCAGCTAAGAAACGGAAATGAGCACTGCCCCCTAGAGTTGGACACAACTAGATAGGGGAAGCCTTTACCTTTAATCATAATACTGGTATTTCATTAAAAGTTGCTTCACTACCATTTTGGTTCTGGCTTTGCCATTTTTGGCTGCTCCGAGTTCAATTATTGCTGTCAGCCTGAGAAAGATTCTGCAAAGATTTAAGAAGGAAGATTGTGAAGTCAAGAATACCTGAAAGTATATTTATGCATTTATTTGGAGCTGTTAACAGCCTTCTTATGTGCTAATGATTGGCTCTCACCTGTCTGCCTCCTGCACATCTGCAGATCTAATTCAATGTCTGATCTTAACTCTCATGTCCTTTATCACATCTCTTTCAGAAAGCCCATTTCTCTGCATGTATTATATTACTTACAGGTGCACGCATTTCTTTCGTCAGACATGACGATTCCAAATTGTTAATCCTCTGTCAGACTCTGTAGGCTCAGATATGGGATTAGGAAAAAAAAGATATGTCATTGCTGAAGGCTGCTACAAAAGACATCTCAGTAATCTTCAGTCACTGAGATACAGTACCATAATCACATTGAATTGCAGTTTCTGTTTGAGCCATTTCAGCAGTTTGAGTTACAATTTAATTTACAAAGCCCGTAATGGCTTGGGGCTGGCATATTTATACATAATACTTCCTTAACCTATCTAAATGTATCTGTCCTATGTCCAAGTCTACCTTTAGGTCTTAGCAATGCTGTTTGGGTGATCATGTCCTCTGTTTTAGAAATATATCCATGAATAGCTGCTCTGGACTCAGCTGACTGTATACAAAAGGATTCTTTATCATACGTAGTAAGATCAAAGTGTTTATGGATTGAGATGACTGATTTTGGCAAAGCTTGAAGGGCCACAGTTCATTACAATTTGAGGAGTCAACTGTCTATCTTCCCTTGAGTGCAGCCAATAAAAATGAGCAGGGGGAGATATCCCTTCTTCCTAGCCAATATCATGCACAATATGAATCAAAATGGAAACAAGGGAGATAAGTGAATTGTTTTGCTTTATAGTGGCCTTCTCTGACTTACTGCCATGTAGATATTTTGGACTACAGCCCTCATCAACCTCAAATTTTTTGGTCACTCATGGCAAGTGCTGAAGTCCCTGGAATGAACAGCATTTTGATGGGGGAGTTTAACATATTATTTGTTCCTTGTTTATTATTAATAGTAATAATAATACATGTATGTATTATCTAGTATTGCATTTACATCCTATCTATTCTCTGAGAGCTCAAGGCAATATAAATGGGTTCTCCCTAAAGCAACCCCTATTGGGGAGAATGATGTGTAGGGGAGTGGTGCAAAGTCACCCAGTGGCTTGTGGTAAAGCTGTGGTGGCGCAGTGGTTAGAATGCAGTACTGCAGGCTACTTCCACTGACTACCGTCTGACTGCAATTTGGCAGTTCGAATCTCACCATGCTCAAGGTTGACTCAGTCTTCCATCCTTACGAGGTGGGTAAAATGAGGACCCAGATTGTTGGGGGAAATATGCTGACCCTGTAAACCGATTAGAGAGGACTGTAAAGCACTGTGGTATATAAGTCTAAGTGCTATTTCTATTTCTAAAAGGATTGCTTAACTGGAACTTCCTAGTTCAAGTTCAGCATTTTAACTATAGCACACTATTTTTATAGACTTTCAAATATAGTGGGCTGCCTAATTGGAAAGCCAGAAACACCACCACTGTCAAGAGATGTAGATATTTCACAGGATTGTATTATTGTCTATGCTATTATCCTAAAATCATAATGTTTTGTAATATTCCTGCAAGTAGAAAGTACCTTTCCCTTCAAAGCTTTTTATCTCCATCTGCTGGTTTAAACTTGACAGTAGAATTCTCTGCAACTTGACCAGTTTTAATAACCTGCTTCAAGGTGGTACCTTCCAGATATGTTGTAACTTACTAGTATGCACAAAAGGCATTCTGGAAACTGCAGTGTCAGGCTGGGAGATGTTATGTGACAACACAATGATAGTGGTATACTTTACTCAATAACAGCCATTTTGATGCTTAGCCGAGAAACAAATATTGTGTGTGTTTTTTAAAAAACCCGAATAGAACATTTAAACTGAGCATTCTATGTGTTTATTTAGATTACTATGTTTTGGAAAACCTTAACTCCTCTTAGAACAAAAGTGGATTTTGTTAGTATAGGAAAAATGGTATGAATAAATGAAGGGCTACAGAAGCAAGAAATAACCAAAGCAGAGGTGTTAGGCACAATACATCAGGAAGCAATGAAGTTCAAATGGCTACATATTGCATGCTAACATTTTCTAAAAGAATCTGAACTACTAACGGTCAAAAATTGGCGGTAGATGAGAGTCAGAGGAATTCAAGGTTAGAGTTAGATCTCTTGTGGGTGCAAAGGGACTCGAGACTGATGATGAGCTAGACCCCTCCCTTGGGTTCAGCCTGGTCATTTCCTACAAGAGGATCTACAGTCAGGAGCACAATATTCACATTTAGTGGAATCTCGGAAACTGAGTCTGTTTCATCTTTCAGTACAATTTGACCTGTAAAGATCAGCCATTTCAGTCTTTTTTTCCCCATGAGACGTCTTTGGATGAGCCTTTCTTAAAATTGATGCTGTGCAGAAGCTCTAAACTACCATTTCCAGGAAAAGTACCATAACTCTGGAAGCATCAAGCTGGGGAAAGCTTTGATCATACCAGGCGGATCGCTCTAGTTTGTGTCATTTTATAATGACTTTGCTTCCAGGGATATTTCTGGACAATTAAATATCCTCAAAAAGCTGTTGATTGAGCAGCAATCATAGTGAATTTTTAATTTTCTGTGACCTAAATTCAAACTGAGCATATCACTGAGCTACCTCAGACTCTGCTTATTAGGATCATTCTTTTACTTTCCCAGGAGTGCACACATTTCTATTCATTTTATTGTTCTATTACTCTGCAGGCCTTTTGATTCATTTTAACTTTCATACTTACAGTGTAAGCTCAGGAATCCTAATTTTTTTTGTCTTAATGATCTTCATTCCCCCCCCCCCTTTT
>JANHFL010006027.1:41696-59755 GCA_032468155.1 Oxyrhabdium leporinum
TTCAAAGAAAAAACAGAAAGTCCAGTTGCCTCTTGAAAAAGCACCTTTGGGACTTCTAACCTAATAGATATACCTGGGAGATTCTAGGATCTAGCTGTCCTCAAACGTTTCATCACTCCCCCCCATCCAGTTCAGGACTATGCAGTCCCTTGTTTTGGATCTTTCTCTGAAATGTGTTTCCTCCTGTCTGGAAAGCCATGGTGCTATTGTCAAAATTCCTCCTTCCACACATACACACTCCTTCTCCAGCTGCAGAGTCCATCACAGGAAGACCTTATCTAACCTTGATTAGTGCTCATCATGCTGTGAGTGTGGGCAAATTCCCAATGTATAAAAACACTGGGGATTTTAATCATGTTTTTTAAAAACAAAATGAAATGGTGCACCCAAATGTAAACATCAGGTTTCAACAAAAATTTTTTTTCCATCATTAGAGAAAATTTTTATTTACTGAGGTAGGTGAGTATCACACTGCTGATTTCCTACTGGAGTATCATAGTTTCCCTAATTTCAACAAAAAGGGTTTACCAAGTTCATTCTGGAAGAAGCCTTAAGAAAATGTGTAATCCATATATTTCTTTCTCAAATTCTCTTCTATTTCTCATTTACTACCTTGAAAACTATTAATTTTAAAATTCAAGGCAACTAGACGGTGTTTGAAAAGACAAGAATAAGATAGAACCGCTTAACTCTTTCTGTTCCTCCCTCAAGCTGGCAAAGGGAAGGTAGAGAAAGGCAAATCATGTGCAAATAGCCAGTTTGGGCCAGTGGTTAAGGCACCAGGCTAGAATAGTAATAACACTTGGACTTATATACCACTTCATACTGCTTTACAGCCCTCTCTAAGCAGTTTACAGAGTCAGCATATTGCCCCCCAATTTGTGTCCCCATTTTACCAACCTTGGAAGACTGAATAAACCTTTAGCTGGTCAGGATCGAACTGCTGGCAGTTGGCAGAGTTAGCGAGAATACTGAATTCTAACCAGTGTGCCATCATGACTGGGAGAAACCAGGAGACTTGAGTTGTAGTCCCATTTTAGGTATGAAAAGCAGCTGGGTAATTTTGGACCTACTGTATCACTATCTCTCAGCCCAGCTCAACACATAGGAGTTGTGGGTAAAATAGGAAGAAGGACTATTAGGTATATTCACTGCCTTGGGTTATTTATAAAAATAAAGGTGGGATATAAATAAATAAGCAGAACATGAAAAAGGACAGGCTTCTGATCATACAAGCACAGCCATTAACTTGAACATTTTGATCCTTCCTGCAGACACAAACATTAAAATGTGGCAACAACTTACACAAATTTAAGAATGCTACCCATGACTGTTTGCACAGGCTGATGCATTTATTGATAAATAACCATGAGCTACCACACTGTCACAGGAAAAAAAAGAAGAGATAGATATACAGTATAACCATTCTTTATTACATATGACAACTCTCTTAAACATGTCTGACATCCTTCCTGGCTTTTTAGGACTATTTTACACATGCCACAGTTTTCATAATATAATGGAAAGACACAGGGTTCTTAGTCAGCACTCACAGTAGGGCCATTGAGAAATGAGGAGGAAGACAACAGAAACACAATTTGGTTGTTTTGCAAGCACCTTGTTTCAGTGTTGGCTATGCTACAGTGTTGATATTCCCCAGAACTGAAAACATTGAGTTCCCCAGCAAGCTCTGACTAGTTTACATCATCCCTGGCTCAGATTCAGAAAGGGAAAAAGAAAATAAAAGCGGAAAAGCTACAAGCTTTGATTCCAGTCGTGACCCTGACAAATTATAGCCGTCTGTGTCAGCAGAAGGAAATGTCAGCTAGCTGACACTTAAGCCACTTAAGAAAGAGGATAAATGGTCCTTTCAGTGATAGCTATTCAATTCATAACCAGAAGAAAAGAATCCAAAGGAAGTGCACATTCTTGCTTCATAAGTCTGCAAATATTTCTGCAAACCAGAGCAGTGATTCTCTTGTCCAGTGTTGCCAAATTGAGAGCAGGATTAAAACCATAATCCTCTTTGTGGGCATCATTCTTAGGTCGTTTTTGTAGAAAGCACCAGTGTCCTTATTCTACACTTCAGCAGTTGAATAGTCTAGGTTGTTTTCTCCATCCAACTGCTTCATGACAGGCATCAAGAAGCAGAAGTGTTGGTTTTACTTAGCATCGTGCTTCCTAATATTTGGATTCGTCAGGCCTGAGCTTGGTCATTTTATCAATGCAGAAGATGATAAGGGTGAGAAACCAGAGACTCCAGCCAACTGCTGCAGCAATCCAACCATACCCATCCATACCAATCTGGCAACAGTTGGCTGCTTCAGAGCAGAATTCAGGATCTGAGGCACAGAAACAGAAAGTTATTTTCTCTATCTTTATTACTGTATATCAGAGGTTCAAAGCACATGCCTTCAATCACCATAAAACTAATAATACCCCCAGAGACTGCAAAATTCCAAATTATTTTTTTAAAGTTTCTTTAAATTACTGAAATGTGTTTTTAATCGTTCTTAGAACACCAAGGTCTTAGCTGCTAATGTTTTGTGACATTTTGACAAACTCTATCTGAAATTAGTTCAGTGATTTATCCAAACCCAGAGAAGTGATTTGAGCAAATCCTGATTTGGTTAATTTTAATTAAATGCCATGTGAATATAGCCAAACTATAACCTTCCAGAAGGGTGGGACCAAAATGCTTTGTCTCCAACCCATACGGAGACAGTGGGTTACTCCAACATTATATGGATGACATTAAGATGTTTGGAGAACTTTCCAAAAGAATTACCAACATATTCTTCCCAAATTTTCCTTAGAAACTTGCTTTTCAAAAATATGCCACATTCCAGTATCACTGTGAATACTTACGAGAACATGAAAAATTGGTAGATTCTATTTCCAGCTCTAGAAAAAAAAGAACAAAATTGGGTTTGAAGATATCTTTCTAGAGGAAACTCAACTTGTAAATCCACACTCAACCTTGGAAATACTCTAGTGATCATTAGCTGTTATGAAGATATTACTCTTTCTATTATCTAATTTCATTGTGTTCTCCACCAGACAGCTAAAATATATTGCATTGCCCACTGATATTATGAATATAACACTTTAAATTCTATTTCTTTTTTAATCCCTTAAATGATCTTGCAAGAGAAATCAGCAGCAGCCTGGCCTGTTTAAAGATGAGAGGAAAGAACAGAGGAGTCCAGTAGAGGGTGGAGGATGAGGATGGGGATAGGCAGGAGAGAAAGAGTCCCACAGGTTGGTATTATAGACTTAAATTCTCAGCCAGCATTAGCATTTATGTAAGACATTAGGCATGGAAAATCTTTTGATTGCTGCAACTAACTTTATCTTTTGGGGAGATTTTGAAGGTTGCGTTAGGTAAAATAAGAATGAAAATAGGTGGAGCTGGGATTTTAAGTTCTTATTTTCTTGGGAGTTTTGGGGTTTCCCTTTTTGTTTTACCATGTTAATTTTACAATGGGGCTTACACAAAAGTCTGTTTCCTACTGTTTCCCCTGCCAAATGGCAACAGCCATCCCACCAGTTGTTAGCAATGGTGGTTAAAAGTGGCTTCAGGACTTATCAGAAAGGAACATATTTGGCCCCAGATTGTTCACCTCAGGCTAAATGACATAGGATCATAGCATGCAAGGCTGTACAGTGATCCAGATTCAAGAGGGGAAGGGGAAAGGAGGGATTTGGAATTTGTGTATATGTGCATGTTTCACCAGTCCACAACTCCTTAAATAAAATTGGACTTGAAAAGTCAGACTTGAAACTGAAATAGAATGGTGAGCTCAGAAAAAGATGTAGCTTGTTTAAAAAGAGTTGCCAACAGTGCAGACTCCAAATCACCTTTTCTTTCTGAATCTAGGTCATCCTATATCACTAATACAAGGGTGTTTATGGCAAATTGTACATTTTAATGGCCTTTTAAGCTAGTGAAACTCTTTCTTCTACCTTATTTCATCAGCGCTGGCTGGTTGAGATTTTTCTCCTTACCTTTTCCTTCAACCTGCTATCTGAACAAAACCTAGCAAAAACATTTTTCAGACAAAGCACACAGCCTGCCACTGAGCTAGAATTCCATTATATTTTACAGTGTTTTAACGTCATTCCTTCCTTTTCATTAACAAATGCCTCCCACAGAATGCAAGTTCTTAATTTTTTTCAGCCAACTGCAAACAGTATTTTTAGTACTATATCTAAGATCAAGTCTTTGCACCTCACTATTCTAACTGAAATATATTTTACTCTTTATGAACTAAAAATGTCAAAAACAATGACTTAGTCCAAAAACCCACTTCCTTCTTCTTCTAAGTTTTGGGATTTCAAAAGTATTTCCATAATATTGGAGGTTATTTTATGCACTTAAGAGATCTAGGTACTGCATCTTCTAATTTTTGTTCAAGTTTGGCTGCAAATGAAGGCATCATTCATAGGAATCATCAGCTGTTGAATGACTATTCATTTCATGAATGACAATCATTCATTTGCTTAGGGTATATCAGATCTACCTGCCCTAGAATTGAGATTTAAAAAGCAATGAAATAAATAACCTATGTATTTTCCTAGCAGCTCCCTAATATCCCATCACTTGCTATCCAGCGCCTTTCTTTTCCTTTGTTTCCTAGCTTTTCCTATCCCAGGCTCTGAGAATGTGATCAAACAGATTACTCTGAATTAAGCTCCCCCTCCCCCCCATTATTTTCATGTCTTCTGCCAAATCTCAATTTTATGATACGAGACAAGAGTATAATCTCTTTTGCCCCCAACACTTTCCCTTCAGTCAAGAGAAAAAAACATTGCAGAGTAGATTCCCTTAGTTGACCCAGTATGAATTTTCTTCAGAATGAAAATGTAATACTTTTCTCCTTTAGAAGCTGTTTTTTTCAAATTAGTACTTGCAGCACTGAACAGCTAGAAATAATTTTCAGACAAAATTCACCTAAGAGAAAGAAAAAGAACAACAACACATTTCTAAACACAGCACAGTTATTTTGTAAAACTCTTTCCCAAACTCTTATTTTCAAACGTCCTAGTTATGCCATATTCATGCCCATCTCCTAACTGCAGTGTTAACTATGATAAATCATGCGAGGATTGGTCACCTTTTGAAAATGCATTCTGGCAAGCTGAAGAGTGCAAAAGAATAGAGAAGGCAATACAGATCAATGACTCCATCTCAGGGTTTGGGATCCCAGCAGCAACTGTTGTCCTAATGAATCCCAAAGCTACCAACATCAACCGGTAGTAAAAGTGAAGGATCCAATGCAAAGTCAAATGTTGAGCCCAGATCTGTGGGTGGGGTTAATTCCTGCTATGCTTGGACACCTTGAATTCACCTGCAGCTAAAGAGTTTTTCAAGCAAAATCTCTCCCCTGAGGCTGTGCACGACTTACAAGGAAGTGTGAAGCATGCAGGAAAGTTAATAACAAACAGAATATTCACATTTGCAGCAGTTCTATTTCCACAGGTTGATTTGGTTGTTAAGTACACATAGCATTTGTGTTGTATAAATTAAAAAGGCATATAAGAAGGAAGGAAGGAACTGGGTTTGGATGTTTTTAAAAAAGGAGGCAAATTATCCTGGCCCCTACACAGGGAAAGGGCCTCAGTTTAGCGTATGAAATGATCAAATGGGTTATAGTTTTTATTTAAGACAACAATGTTAATCAGTTAAAAGCTATCCTGAACTATGTCAGCATTTCAGATTTTTCCATACATTTCTGATTATTGGATGACTAACTTCAGTCAAGAAAAATTGCCATAGCTAAGAAGCAGCAAGAAGATGAGGTGGGACTTAAATAAACTTTTTGCCCCTGGCAGCTTAGCATTTTAGAAAGAGCCTGATGGGGTATTATCTACTAGCTACATTTAGACACCATCTCTCATTACTGCATTGATCAATGAGTGTGCTTGCTTGATATATTAAATCATAGAATCATAGGGCTGGAAAGAACCTTGGAGATCTTATAGTTCAACCCCCCAGCCCAAGGCAGAAGTCTTTATACCATCCCAGACAAATCATTTCTTATTTTTTTAAACAATAACACTTATTTTAAAAATTGGGTTATTTTTCCTCCTTCATTCAACTAAAGCATCTGGAGGAATTTGGCATCTGGAAAGGGTTGGATTCTTTCAGTTCTGAGAGGAAAGCTATGGGTTAGGGTCAGTCCTCACTGTACAACCATAATTGGGACTGGAATTCCCATCATAACTCTTTACAGTTGTAAGTTGAATCATTACATGACGAGATTTGATTGTATGATCATTTTTCTGCCATCGTAACTCCAGTCGCATGGCTGGAAGTCAAATTATGTGGTTGTAAGTGTGAATCCAATTTAATTTATGGTGGTTTTTGCCAGAAGCTAGCAAAAACAACAACAAGAACAAAAATTGAAACCACATGATTATGGGATGCGGCCATCAGTTGTAAAGGAAAGCTGATTGCCAAGTACCTGAATTGCAATCACGTGAGTATGGCGGCATGGGGGAGGGGGGAACGGTTGTAAGTTCAAATCTAGGTCACAACTGACTTTCTTGGAAGTCATCATTAAGTGAATGGTCATAAATCAAGTGGTACAGGTAGTCCTCAATTTACAACAGTTCATTTAGTGACCATTCGAAGCAACAATGGAATTGAAAAAAGTGACTTATGACCATTTTTCATACTCATGACCATTGCAGCATCCCTTTGGTCATGTGATCAAAATTCAGATGCTTGGCAGCTGGTTCATATTTATGACAGTTGCAGTGTAGTGTCCTGGGGTCATGTGATCACCTTTTGCGACCTTCTGACAAGCAAAGTCAACATGGAAGCCAGATTCACTTAACAACCGTGTTACTAACTTAATTTCAGTGATTCACTTAACAACTGTGGCCAGAAAAGTCATAAAATGGGGCAAAACTCACTTAACAAATGTTTCACTTAACAACAGAACTGTTGGACTCAGTTGTGGTCGTAAGTTGATGACTACAAGTACCCTCTGTGGCATGTTTTGTTTTTCCAAGTATGAATCCAATTTGCTTACATTATATGAGCAAATATTTAACTGTAAATCAAGGCAGAAGAACAAGAACATGTAAATCTAGCTTTTCCCCTAATCAAGGTTGCTTTAGGTTTCAAAATTCACAATGCTTGTGACAGCCTCCACCTGACTCCAGTGGGCTATTCTTGTTAGATCTGCCTTTTTGTTTGTTGATATTATGCCTGGATGAGGATGGTTTGTTCTCTCTTTTCCATGCATGACACAGCTGTCGTATTTACACAGCAGTCAAATGGCTCATTGAACACCACAAAATAACATTCTTCTTTCAAGCCAGGATCCCTTGATTCTTGATCTTGTTTTCCAAATATCGTCCTGTTTTTAATATACACATGTGCACATTTCTATTTGCTAGAAATAGAAATATTTGAAACATTGGGTTTCATCAAAATTCAAAATACCGATTCAAATTTTTTTCTATTTTTTTTTCTGATTACATTGACTTTTCTCTAGATTTTGCACCTGAATAGTAACATACTCTGCACATTGCCAAAATGGAGAAGGAGGAAGAAGAGGGGAGCATCTTCTAAAGAACTAAAGAGGGCTATCAGTTTGCCTGATTCATATATTCAGATGAAAAATTAGAAACAATAATAAGATCAAGTAAACTATTGTGTGGTGGGCTGCAGTAGGCAAGAACACAACTATATATATATTCAATACGTAACATAAACTATATTCCCCATCTGATTATCTCTTGATTTGTTGAATTTCAGTTTCCACCATCGCTTAGGGCCCAGCTTGAACATTGGATGGGAAGCAAAATAAATTGCCTTAATTTCTCTCTCCAAATCTTGAGTGAAACAGTTTACAGGTGGTCCTCGACTTATGACCACAATTGAGCCCAAAATTTCTGTTGTTAAGTAAGACATTTGTTTTGCCCCATTTTACGACCTTTCTTGCCACAATTGTTAAGTGAATCACTGCAGTTGATATGTTAGTAACCTAGTTGTTAAGTGAATCTGGCTTCCCCATTTGCTTTGCTTGTCAGAAGGTTGCAATCACATGACTTTGGGACATAGCAACAGTCTTAAGTATGAAGCAGTTGCCAAGCATCTGAATTTTGATCACATGATCATGGGGATGCTGTAAAGGTCATAACTGTGAAAAACGATCATAAGTTTCTTTTTTCAGTGCCATTGTAACTTTGAACGGTCTCTGAATGAACTGTTGTAAGTTGAGGACTACTTGTACATTGTTTTAGCTATACCTGTGTTAGAATTGTCACCTTTTAAACTAGTAGCCACAGTGTGTAAAATCAGTTGCACATTGTTACCCTTTAGATAAGAACTAGTCAGATGACCAGGAGTGGATAGGATCTGCGCAGCATTTATTGGCTGCACCCCTTCATCTAAGGTGGGTACTCCATGCACATTCTTGTCTACAAATGTCCACAGGGAGGGTCAAAATCTCACGTTGGTGGCTACAGTCATGCAATCAAAGCCCACAGGGAGTCCTTGACTTATGAACACAATTGAGCCCAACATTTCCATTGCTGAACAAGACAGTTGCTAGATGAGTCATGCTCTGTTTTATGGCCTTTTTATGGCTTTTTCAGGAGCAACTGGACTTTCTTGTTTTTTCTTTGAAGATGTTTTGCTTCTCATCCAAGAAGCTTCTTCAGCTCTGACAGGCTTGTGGGAAATGGAAGGATTTATACTCCTTGCAGACAGCTGGTCATCTGCATCCTTTTAGAGGGTCGTTGAAGCACTTGGAGGTTTATCTGTGTCCTCAGGGTCACTTGAGTAGTGCTCCTGGTCCCTATAGTCTGCATTTTTTTTCTCTGGAAATCCATTCCTACTCTTACACCATTCAGAGGATGTTCATCCCAAACTATAACATCGTTAAAGAAAAAACAAGAAAGTCCACTTGCCTTCTGAAAAAGTACCTTTGGGACAACCATCACCTGGATGACTGAGAATCACTGAACCACAGTGGCACAGTGGTTAGAGTGCAGTACTGCAGGCTATTTCTGCTGACTGCCAGCTGACTGCAATTTGGCAATTCGAATCTCACCAGGCTCACGGTTGACTCAGCCTTCCATCCTTCTGAGGTGGATAAAAGGAGGACCCAGATTGTTGGGGTCAATATGCTGACTCTGTAAACCGCTTAGAGAGGACTGTAAAACACTGTAAAGTGGTATATAAGTGCTATTTCTGTCTCTACAGACTTTTCCCTGAAGTTCTTCACTTGGGCTCATTCATTAGACGTGCCAACAGTTGGTTAAGAAGAGAGAGGCAGAAAAGTCGACAGTTCTCTCCAACTGAGCGCACAGACAGATTCTGCAAGCACAGAGCAATGATATGTCGCCATTTCCGACCCGGCACATAACTGCTTTGAAACAGGATTCCTTATCCATTGATCTGATCCATTGACTCTAAAACAGTATATAGGGCGATGCTGAAACTGCTTGCAGTTGTAAGCCATTGGTTATCTTGTCACAGATGAGCACCCGCAGATTAGAAAATCTCTATAACCTGTTGTCTCTCCCATCTTTTTCTGTCTTGCTGTACAACTGATAAACACCTTTCTCCGTAACCTCTAATCTGACCCTGTAAGGGAGGGAATGTATCTTTTAAAAAATGGCTTGAAGGAGCACAACAAAAAACATCGGGAGGGAGAAGTTTCTTTTAGTTTTCTACAAATTGAACTTATTTTGTTCTCTTCTTGGCCCCTCTTTCTCTCATGTATCTAGTTTAGCACCTTACGCTGCAAAAGTGTGAAGTGGATCTGCTGACTTTAAATGACTAAATTATATGCTTCTCTAGGTAGCTTCTGACTTCTTCAGAACTGAGAATCTATTCTTGGACTTCTCTATCTGCATTGGTTAGGCTTCTCAAGCTATTGCTTTGATTCTTTGTCCTAATTAAATTACAGCAAAAAATAAATAAATAAATTGGTGTGTTACAGAATAAGAACATCAATTTTTAGCAAGTCTTGAGTTAGTTTTACATTTCAGTAAGGTAGACCAAGAAAGGAGCAGAACGGATATCTAGTCTTTTAAAAATAGCTTAACATTTAGCAAGGGGTAAGTGTATCTGTGTCTGTCTGTGAGAGAGAAAATGTTGGGGGTGAGAGTGACGCAGCCACTCCTAGTTTAAGTACAACCAGTGAACCAAACCAGTATATGGTTTACAAGAAGTCCAGACAGCTCATTTTAGAATAAAAGTAAGTAAAATAAAAAATATTGGATGGCTGCGATTTAGAATATAAACAATTGTAATCCAGCATAGCAGGTTCTCCTGTCTCCAAAATAAGTTTCTGCTCCATTCCCTTGAGAACAAGCTAACCAACATCGTAAAAATCAACATGCATTTAGGAACACCTAAAGAGCTAAATTAAACTTACTCTTCAAATTGGGTAGGAAGAAACGTACATTGAACAAAAATATATGGACTGGATTCTAGTAATCCACTTCATGTCTTGCCACCCAACTCTTTGCTTTTGACATCCACAGAACAGCTGGAGAGTAGTTTTAAGTATTGAATTTGCCAGCGCAATTCAGGAACATTTTAATTTTTATTTATTTATTCAAAATTCTGAAAGCTCTGCTAACAGAGAAGGAAAGAATCTGAGATTAAAAGAAGAAGAATAAAAGAGGAAGAATGAAACAGGGAGGTGCCTCCATTTCTATCAAAACTTTATTGTGTTGTTTATAGCAACACCTTGCTGCTGACATAACATTATTTGTTTTTTATCACACAGGTCTCAAGTTGAAAGGTTTTTAGGCAAAGAGTTTGCTCTTGGTTCCTTTCTTTCTTTCTCTCTCTCTCTCTCTCTCTCTCTTTCTTTTTGCAATTTATGACTAGCAGGCAAAGCGTTCTTTTTAGTCCAGTTTGGTCCAGTTTTAAGCCACATGTCTAGAAACCCCATGTCATCGCAGTATTTCATTTGCTGCTCTGTTATGCTGGAAGCAGCTTCAGACTTCTCTGCAACACCCAGAAACAAGACAAAGAGGCTGGATAAAGTAGGTGAGATCTTGGCATGGATATAACTACCACAGTCTTGGAGTGAATTGTAATTTCTCCGCATTTTAGGGCCTACTGCATTTTCCTAAAGAAAATTACTTTAAAATATGATGAATATTTTTCTCCCATGAGCAAGATACGATCTCCCTCTCTCTTCTGCAGACATTAAATAATGCAGGCCTTGATCAAATAGCTGAATATATATTTCAAAACCAACAATTAACAGTTGATGGGGCTGGATGTTTAGGCTCTCTAATTTCTAGTGTGCTGATCTAATTATAACTTTAAAATAAAAAAGCCAACAAGTGCCTAGGAGCAATAGATGAATGATATAGATGTGATTTTAAATAGCAGGATGATTCATTAGCAATGATTGACAAGTGTATCAGTCTGATAATATTTATATTAAATGGATTTCTAAGCTTCACCATAATTCACTTGTACTGGAAGCATCTGTGGATATATTTGTAGTAGGGTAGTTGAGATATTTTTTTACTTTAGAATGGTTTCATGAGCGGGTAGCAGTGCTTCAGACCTTGAGCACCTTCTTTGCTTGCTGTGTGTATTAAATTAAATTTCAAGTTTAGGTAACAGAGAGATGTAGAAAAAAACCTGTGGAGAGCTGGTTTTCCATCTGTGGCATATGGTAGGTTCTTGCAATCCATGTTTCTCAAGCATGTGTGTTGGCATTCACATACAGCAATAGCACTTCAATTTATATTCCGCTTCACAACGCTTTACACTCCCGAAGAGATTTACAGAGTCAGCCTATTGCCCCAGCAATCTGGGTCCTCATTTTACTGACCTCAGAAGGATGGAAAGCTGAGTCAACCTTGAGCTGGTCAGGATTGAACTCCTGGCAGTGGGCAGAATTAACCTGCAATACTGTATTCTAAGTATTGTGATCTCTAACTTTGACAGTAGTTTCTAGTGGCTACAGATTATTTTTTCTTATTGCTATGTTTGAACGCCATATGGTAAAATACTGTTAAAAACTTGCCATGTTATAAGTTTAAAAAGCAAATACTGAGAAATAGATTAAGCCTGAATTGTGTTTGATTCTGAAGAACAATATATCAACATAGTAACAGGCTGACACTGACAGATACTCCTAAAGCAATTTAGACCATATCTCAAGAAAGCCTCAATTCATAGTCTAAAAACAAGGAATGTTCCTGACCCCTTTTTCTCCTCTTCTCTTATTACTCAAGACCTTGAATGTTCATTGGTTAATTTAATAATTTCTGCAGCAATCAATGAATACCAATACAAAAGCATGAAGGTAGTGCTTGAAATATTTTTAAATGGCTGCTCTTCATACAAGTACTATGCAATGTATGTACTGAAAAGCCAACAAAATGAGTAGATCTTATACTGTGGATCACTATGTAGACAGCACGCCCGTGCTTACAAATTCAACCCAAAAGAATGAAGCCATTCAAGATAGTATGCATGGTAGGTTCTCCTTTGATGGCTTGTAGCTCTTCCTGGTTGTTTTTTTTAAGTTCTGGAGCTTCCCTGATGCAACTCTCCCTCCCTCCCTGAAGGGGATGCTATGCTCACTCATAACCCATTTCCTCCTTCCTTTACTCTCTTGCTTGCAGGAAGACTAGGACAATAAATAGCAGAAGGAAAGGTTTCTGGGAAAGGTTTGAGAAAGAACTAAGCAGCAAGAATCTTCCTCATTTCTGTTTTCTTCCAAGGTTGGTTGGTTGGTTAGTTTCTTTTGACTGCTTACCCAAAACTTGTGGTAAGGAATAATTGAGATAGCAGGTCTGCAAGGATTCCATTCTTTCTCAACCCAACCCATTGCACAGAGCTGTTCTTGCAGGAAAAATAGGAAGAGGGGATACTATGTATGTCACCTTCAGCTCCTGTACAAAAAGGGCAGGATATAAATTAAATATTAATTGTGAATGATAATAGTACTGCCATTTCAAATATATTCTCCAGTCCTAATCCAAAGCCATGCCTAGCTATGAATACAATGTTAGGGGACTAGACAAGGAGGAAACAAAACTTTCCCCTTTTCCTAGATGTTGTGAATTTAGATGTGAATGCTTGAAACATAGTGTTTTTAGGCAGCAGGCATATTTGGAAACATGCTCTACTGAAAGCAATGGGATATGACTTTGGCCATAGGATCACAGTCCTTGTTGATTAATGGATTGCATTTAGTGACTTAAAGAAGCCAAGTATTATACTTAAGCCAAATGACTCAAAGAAGCCAAGTACTAGGTGGTTTCTCTGTAGCATGAAATAAAAAAATGGAAATTGTGTGTGTGTGTATACCATATATATATATATATGCACACACAGTGTATATATTTTTATATTTGTACAATACCATTCTCCACAAAAGGAAGAGGTATTTGCTGTTACATTAATTTTCCTATTTTTAAGTCTTGTTTAAGGAGTAAAACACAAACAGTATTATACACCCATAAGTACAAGCATGTGTTAATATAATATTGTTTGTGGTTTACTCCTAAAACAACACATAAAAATAGGGAAATTAATGTTGTAAAGCAGGACCACTGTTAAGTTCCAATTAAGCTGATTTATTAGTTATGCCTATACACAAGGAAGCTGATTAAATAAGCAGTCAGCACTAAATTGGTACTAGATAAGAGTTAATGGAATTCAAGAAGGGCTGGGCTTGTGGGAACGTAACAATTCCAGAATAGTTCCTCTCTTGACTCCACCCCCATGCTCTGCCTCGTCTTACAGCATGTGATCTGAACTTCAGCTACAACATGCCCCAAGCCTTGTTTGTTAACTTGGCAATTTAAAAAAATACATGGGACTTCTACTCCAAGAATGGGAATTGAAGTCCACGTATCTTAAAGTTGCTAAGGCTAACATATTGATGTTTGAAGGCTTTTTTTATCATGCTGTTAATTTAAATGAAATGTTCCTCTCCAAATTTTAAAATATAGTAGATAATTGGCCCTAGAAAGCTGCTGCTTTGGTATACATAACCTGCAGGGGTCATGGAGATTTACCTTCTTTTGCACCTGCAATTTTGCTAAGATGTACTGAGACTGAATAACTCGGTGTATATAAGTTGTATATGTGTCTGAGAGAGAATGTGACTGTGTATGTGTGTTTATATATCTATAGGAATCCTTAGGAGCATATTTTATATATATTGAAGTAAACATGTGAAAATAGTTTTTCTTTGCCAGGGTTTTGAGATACTGCTACCAGACTGCATGGAATGAGTCTGCTCATCTTGCTCCCTATTTTAGGCAACTCATACGTTTACAACACAGTCATCTTATTTTAATTATGTGTTTGTTTTTTCTTTTGAGTCTGTGTTGATTCCTGGCAAGTGCCTGGATAAGTCCATGAATTTTTTTTTGGGTAAGGCTTTTTGGAAGTGGTTTGCCCTTGTCTCCTCCCTAAAACTGAGAGTGAGTGACTGGCCTAAGGCAGGGCTAGAACTCATGATCTCCTGTCTCCTAGCCTGATGCCTTAACTACTATACCAAACTGGGTCTCATGCAATCATGCAATCATGGGCCTACATAAAAGTAAATTCTGAGAAGTTCCATGGGGATATTGGATTGCATTTGCAGGCCCCTTCACATGTGACCTTCATTGAAGAAGCCGCCTAGAAAAGTGCAGCAGGCCATCCAGTGTCAGGCTATTTAGTTCAGCCAAAATAATGACTTGTCCATTATTCAGAACTGATACTTTCCAGGCTAGCTCAAAGCATTTATTTTGTGAACTAGTGAGCCAGATGTTTCTTCCTATCCATTCCACACAGAGAAGCAAACTGAACTACCATAGAAGCTGAATTGTACTTCAATGCTGCGATTGTTCTTCGACCTGAGATGACTACCCTAATATTCTATCCAGTAATAGAATTGAGCTTGCATGGTTTCTGCAGTTTTCCCCTACATGAAAAGTAACTTCTTATTGACGTGACAATGCTTTGTGTTATTTAGCATTACTTATACCCATCACCTTCTGTCCTTCTCCATGTCTTCATCCCAAAAGAATATGAAAGATGGCATCCATGTTTCGGAGTGAAGAGATGTGTCTGAGGCAACTTTTTCTTCAGGTGGAGTCTGCCTATTGCTGTGTTGCAGAACTCGGAGAGCTGGGTTTGGTCCAGTTCAGAGATGTGAGTAAACACTAAAAGTAACCCAGCCTGTACTTCTCAGTACCCATAGAAAGGAGGGGAAGGTCGTCTACAGCAGCAAGAATGAGGACATTGTAGAGTTTAAAGATGCTAGACTAGATCTAGGGAGATCCCTTTGAATCGGGAATGGGACAACCTGCCACAGCCAACTTGCTGTGGCCAACTCGCCTCGGGACAACTCACAGTGGAACAATTTAACAATTCTATTTAATTATTTAAAATAAATAAAAATTACTTTTATTTTTTCCATTCACATTTCATTCTGTCCCTCCTTTTGCATCCCTTTTTTAATGATTCTGTTTCCCCCTTTCTTTGGTATTAGTGTAACTCTAGACCAGCAATGAGTTGTCCTGTGGCGAAATGGCCATGGAAAGTTGTCCTGCAATGTGTTGGCTGTGACAAGTTGGCTGTGTTGAGTTAACCATGGCGAGTTGGCCATGACAAATTGTCATAGACCCCTTTGAATCTGCCCTTAATTAGTCACTGTTTGTCAGTGCAGTTTGGTTCCGCAAAACATATTGAGACCCTCTGGTAAATTGCCTTGAGCACAGAAAAAGGCATGGTATAAATTTAATACATAAGAATGACAAGAACTGCAACAGGGAAAAATAGGGGAAGAGAAAGTAGCATTAGAAAAAAAAAGGAATATTCCAGAGGGAATTATTAACCCCACCCACTTTGTGGTTATTTGTTCTGTCTACTGTTGGCATGAAACACCCAACAATTTATTTGTAAGGGAATGTGGTTCTTGATAAAATGAAATGGTGACCTTTGCTCGCGTAATATGCTCTACTCTTGGGAGGTGAAAGTGCATCATCTTGAATATTTTATAACCATGCATAGCAGAATGCTGAGACGAAAGATGAGTAATGACAAGTAAGTTCAGTTTCTGGGAAAGTCCTTTATTGCTGATTTTTCTTAAAGTGGGGGAATCTTCAAATGTTTGGAGGAAAAAACATTTCTTAAAATACAACTTCGAAGTTATTAAGAATAAGAAGAATGGGAATGGTGTAATCTTCTTTAAAAGCATTTTTTTTTAAAAATAGAAAAAATGTGTTTTTCAGAATTCTTCTTTGCATTAATGCACCTCACAAGCAAAAAACAAACCAATGCAAAATAAGGATAGGGAAGAAAGTGTTTGTGTTATATAACATGATATGTAGTGTAGAATAATGGAAAGTTGTTGATTTAGGACAGGGCTGTCAAACTCCCAACCTCCAGGCCGGATGCGTCATGTGCTGGCCACACCCATGCCCAGTTTAGCGAAGGGGGAAAAACTCCCGATACGTCACGTGATGCCACCATGATGATGTGAGTTTGACACCCTGGTTTAGGATGCTTTCTGTGGACTGTTCATTAAGTTTGCACTTAGTGCTGTTGTGTTTCTTTATATCCAAACATAATGGATATAGAATAATTACTATTCTAGCCTCAGTTAACTTTGTTTTCAGCATGACTCACTTGAAAGAAGAAAAATAATGTAAAATAGTAATTTAAATAGATACCATCAAGTCAAGCCCAGTTCCAGTGATTCTACCATCTTGGCCTGATCCCAATGATAATCACTGGCTGGATCTTGCAAGGGTATTTCCCTGATGCCGTCTGACTATCTGCTTGATTCTTTGTCTCTCAATTTTCTACTTCTCTCAACCTTGCCAAGCATGGTCTCTTCTAATTGATTGTTTGCTTATACTCAGACACTTAAAGACCTACTTTAAGTGTCTGAGTTTCTACTTACCAATCTTTGCCTCAAGGCACCAGTTGTCCAGTACCAATTGATTCTTGCTGTTCATTTTCATTTTACTTTTAATAACCATTTCCTTCTCTCTCTTATTCTTTCTCAATATCCAACATTTGCAGTTTAACACAGGAAAACAATTGCTTTTATTATTCTGATCTTTTTATCTGAGAAATAGCCTTATTCTGCATTATCTTTTCTAAAATGGTTAGTACCTTCATCCCTGAGATAAATCTCTTTATTTCTTTATCAATCTTGATTCCAGAAAAAGTAAAGATATTCACCATCTTGATTACTTTGCTCTCAGTTATGCTTTCGCTAGGGATATTAGCTGATATCTTTTTCTTCTAAATATAACATTTTTTCACTTCCTCCTTTTAAACTGAGATTTGCCACTCTTGCCATTCTTAAGTACATTTACTAATCCATTGAAAAAAACTAAAGATCATATGCTTTTTTTAGCTCAACACTTTTCTGAATCACTCTGTTTCTCCAAGATTAGTTCTTAGTAACTTGTTTATTGTAAATATTTCTCAGAAGAATCAGATGTTCTGCATACCCATTCACTTTACAACATTTAATTAGGAAACTCAGCATTACTAAATTATATTTGGTTTAGCAACAGGTCTGTTAAGTTCCATCATTTAAATTCTTTTTTGTAAAATTCTAATTACCTAGGTAGAAAGCCAAACATCACATTTTTCACTCTATTTATAATAAAGGGAACCTTTGCTTGTGGTCTACAATCCGGGCAAATATATTACATGAGAAAAAGATATACATGACCCTCAAAATTATGTATATGAAACTATCTGTATTTCTGTAATCAGTTAAAACTATCATTCGCTAGCTCCATAGGCCTTTTCTCTGGTTGCACAATATTTTAGTTATCATATTCTCCATGGTGATACATTAGTTTGAAGAAATAATTTTAAAGTGATCTGCTAATGGACAAGAGCAGTTGAATCCTTTGATATGTATTTCCACTAAATCTTCATGACTTCATCTTTATTTACTTTCATATGATCTGATGTGCTATAATCATAAATTCTAGAATTCTTAGTCATCAGGTTGGATGGATGGATGGATGGATGGATGGATGGATGGATGGATAGATAGATAGATAGATAGATAGATAGATAGATAGAT
>JANHFL010006027.1:59891-70468 GCA_032468155.1 Oxyrhabdium leporinum
TAGATAGATAGATAGATAGATAGATAGATAGATAGATAGATAGATAGATAGATAGATAGATAGATAGATAATGTTGGCAAATTTGGCTAATCTTTTGTTTTTATATGTATTTTCTTTAGTTGAATGCAAAAGTGAACAACTTTCAAAGAAGGTTTGTGAATGAAGTAAGAAGATGTGAATCCTTAGAAAGGATCCTTCGTAAGTAGCTTTAGTTTATTGAAAAATTAAATTTATTGAGAACTGTTCTTAGTCCAACAATCTCTAGAATGTTTTAGTGCACAAAAACAGCAATTATTAGCACTTTTTGATTTAGCATTTTAAAAGTCCCCAGAAATTGAGCAAAAAGTGGAAATAAGGTACAGTATTAACTGGAAGAGAGACACTGCTTGCTGCAGATCATTGTAGACCAGGGGTCCCCAACCCCATCACTAGTCTGTGGCCTGCCAGGAACCAGACTATGTGAGTGAAGGGAACCAGACAATGAGTGAAACCATGCCACCCCTTCAGTCCATGGAAAAACTGTCCTCCACAGAACTGGTCCCTGGTGCCCAAATGTTTGAGGGCAGCAGCTGTACATCATGCCCAAGTGAGTAGAAAATCCCAAAGGCAGATTTCAGATTCCTAAAAATATATTGCAGTAAAATCTTTTGCTGAAGATCTTATGGAATCTGCTGATCAGATCCAACACTAAGGCTTAGTTGCATAAATAAGAAAGGTTAGAAAAGGTTGCTTCCTATGGATTAACATTCAAGGATGTACCAAAGATGCTTTTTCATTCAAGGATGTAGTTACATAATTCACATGGGACAATTATCCATGTATTTGTAAGGAGGAAAGTTTTAAATCCTTGGCAAACTAAGCAATAAAACAAATATGTTCAACTTTCCATAGGTTTAACCTACCTGTTTTTTATGAGTGATGTCTTCTGCCTCGTAAAAATGAAAAGCAGGGCTGAAAATATTTCCTTGTGTTTCTTCCAGTGATGCCATTATACCATTGCCAATTAAGAAAACCAGAGATTTAAAAAGTGTTGCCCTTAATCACTCACCTGGTTGCCCCAGTGATTAATGCAGAGGATATCTCTTAATGTGGCACAGCTTATGACTCCATTTATTAAAGAGGTGAAAAGTTAGGTCATATCCATGTTCGCACAAAATCCTTAATCACCAATTTACAACTAACCAAGTTTCATATGGTGTGGAAAAGGCAACAGAGCATGTTTTGTGAACTTAGCCAGTGTGTTTCCATTTCTTTTTCTCCCAGGTTTTCTGGAAAGTGAGATGGGGGAGGAGATCCTGCCTGTCATATACGGGAAATATCCAGATACTCCACCACCACGAGAAATGATTGATTTAGAGGTAGGCTTTGCATGTTTCTGGTTAGAGAAGCATGTTAGACAGTTGTGTTGACCCAGCAGGAGACCACAACCCCAAATAACACTAAGTCAAGATCTTTATAACACTCTGAATAGTTTGTTTGATATAGAAGGTTTATAAATGCAACAGCTTATTCAATTTTGTAGTTCCTAATTGTAGCTCTGGCTTTATCATGTTTTATCTTTCTTAGGTCTACTACTCTTCCTTTTTTTTTCTTTCTAAAAAAACATTTTACTATTCTACTGCTATTTTATGGTATGCTGCTGTATGCTATGGTTACAAACATAAAGTTATTTACTTATGGTTCTCATCTTCTCCAGCCAATATAGCCATGCTGGCTGGAGATTATGATACCAATAATCCAATATATTGTGAAGGCACAGATTGGGAATTGCTCTAACTAATACTTAAACCTGGAATGGTAGTAACTGGGCAATCCAGTACTTTCTCAGTCTTGGTTAACTTAAAAGCTAAGCAGGGTTGCACTTAGTTGGTGTTCGATAGGTGACCTATCAGGGTTACAGGCTATCCAGGGAAGGTATAAACACTTCTGAAAAAAACCCCCAATGTCAATGAAGTAACAAGAAATCACCACTGATTCAGACTACGATCAGAAGGGTGAATGGTTAAAGCTGAATGAAGAACAAAAAGTAGAATGACTTGGAAGCTTAGTGCTTAACTAGTAGAGCTGTAAAAAGAATGTTAGAATCCCTCATTGTTTTTCCTAACATAGACAGAAGAAGATTTGCTGGATTTTCCATTAGTTATTTTGCTATCTGCACTTAATTTATGTCATTTGTGAATCATTCATACTGAGAAGTAGGGCTGAGATGTTAATATTCACTGCAAAATTGCCTAACATGCTGAGATGCATTTCAAAATGTTTGCTGTATAATAATCCATCTTTAGAGTAATCTATTTTGTCAGCAGTGAAGTGTGTGACAGAATGATTGGACATACAGTACTTCTGTTTCTCTCTGGCTATAAACAGGCCATCTTAGAGAAACTGGAAGGTGAGTTGGAAGAAGCCAACCAGAACCTACAGGCATTGAGGCAGAACTTTCTAGAACTCACTGAACTCAAACATCTCTTGAAGAAAACACAAGACTTCTTTGAGGTGACACAATTTTTGAATGCATTCTTGTCATTTGGGTTTAGCTCAACCATCTGAGCGACTCTGGGTTTAGCTCAACCATCTGAGGTACACTTTGTGGGCATTACCATACAAATATGCAGCCTTGAACATCTTGACTCTGTTGTCCCTTCTGCCATTGAACAAAACCAGGCAAATGTGTGCTTAGTTAAACAATACTTTCCCTTTCTCTCCACCCCTAGGTGATTACACTGTCCAATTATGAGATGTCATTTTGTTATGGGAATAATCCATCTCTTTCTCGAGCACCTGCAGTGGCGACCTTGATGATTGCCAGGCTTTCATAGTCAATGCACACATTCTCAGCATTCTATTTCTCCCTTCCCTCCCCCTAGTTCATTGGCAAGTTGAATAGCATTAAGTTTGAAAAAAGCAAATCCGTTCAATCTTGACAGAATTAACAACATCTTGCAAGTCTGAAAGTACATCTCTCCTCTCTTATCTTTACAGTCCAAGAAACTGGTCCCTACTGAACCATTTGCCATTCTATGTTCCTTCTATGGGCTAAGCTGCCTCATATTTGACCGTTGCCCTGACTGAAGCTCTTCCCTTGTCTCCCAAGGCCATTCCCATATACTATTACATCAGCCCCAGAAATGACTCTGGGAATTCTTACTGATCTCCCACCCAAGTGTCAGCCAAGGATGGCTATGTGTTGCTGTGCCGGCCCGCCCTGGTAGACCAGGTTAGGAAACCACCTTTTCAGGAATATTAGAGCTTATTTTTGGAAATAGGCTTTAGTAACAGAAAAATAGGCTGTACCTCCTTTTCTTGAGCCTGCCCAAGTCTCTTTCTAATATTAACTCGCTTTCCAGAACGTAAGGCATGTTTCCATCTTCTTTGATGATGTAATTGTTCTTACTTATTTCCGTTGTTATCTCCCAGCTGGTTATGCCCCCATATGTCCTTCCCCAATACAGTGGCCCTCAGAAGCTCTTGGATGTAAGTTTCAGTTCATCTGCTGGTTAATATTGCTGTGGTATCTGGAGAGTGCTAGGATATTGAAGGTTGTCCTAAAACCACAAACAATAAAGAGGTCTTGGATTGGCTGAGTTTTGGAATAGGACTTTTAAGTTAAGCCTTTCTCCTGCTTTCAGACTGAGACTAACTTGCCTGATGATTTCTTCAATGAAGATACTTCAGGGCTTTTGGAATTAAGAAACACTACTGCAGCAGTTGCTGCGAAACTGGGGTGAGTATCGTTTCTCTTGTGTTGTATCCACCATATTTATGTCTTAGTGATGTAGCCCATAGTTCAAGCATCTCATTGAAGTGAACACACTTTGTCCTGGCTGGATGTAGCTGACGGAGAATTCTCTGTTTAGCTCATTCATTCATTCATTCATTCATTCATTTATTCATTCATTCATTCATTCATTCATTTATTTATTAACTTAATATTTTCCCATTCTCCCGGAGCTGGGCTGCAGAGGCATCTGTGAGGCAACAAATGATGGAATGAGGATCACATCATTGTAATATAAGCTCCACCCCCTTGGCCTATCTGTTGCAGTGTTGCACGCATGTATGAAAGGGGCTGAGCTTATGTCAGGTTGCTGATTTCATCATTTTGCTGAAAGCCTTCAGTCCTATAGAATCCTCTACAGAAATGGCATCTCTGTATTGTGCCCAAAAGTGGTGAAATCTATTTTTTTTTCACCACCGGTTCTATGGGCGTGGCTTGGGGGGGTGTCATGTGACTGAGTGGGCGTGGCCAACTCAACAGCAGTCACGGCAAGGTGGGGCAGTGGCACCTTGCTGTGCCACGCCCACCCAGTCACATAACCGATGCTGTAGAGACGGCGATGCTGACTGCCTGCCGAATGCAGGCAAAAGATTAGTTAGAAAAAAAGAGAAGGCAAAGAGGTGGCAGCCGGAGGGTTCTGGCACTGCTTTTTGCCGGTGGGAAGGGCCTGCAGCCGGGAGTGATGGCTTGAGGCTTCTCGTAGCAGCAAATAGGTGGCAGCTGGAAGTTTCTGGCACTTTTTGCTGGCATAAAAGGCCTGCAGTTGTCGTCTCTTTGCCAGCCAGAACCGAGCTGGGAGACGCCACAGCCTTTTGCTTTATGATTCCCTCCCCCCTTCCCCCCCATGGCGGCAGCGGCGACAGCTGAAGGCAGGCAAGCTCCAGGGACAGTCTTTGGCAGCTGCCTTCCAAGCAGGCAGGGCCAGCCTCGGTGGTAACATGGTCCCTGCTTAGGCGCCACGGAGCTCATCATTGGGCTCAGCGGGGTGGACTGCTGCGCTGCAAAGGAGAGGCCAGCGTGAGGGAACTACGAGGAGCAGGGGAAAAGGAAAAGCCCCTTTCCCTCGCGCCATCCGCTCCGTTGCCCATTTCGCCATTGAGGCCAACACCACAAAGCTTTCACCCCCCCACCCCCAGATGCCCTCGCTTTCCCCCAATTCTCCAAGCATTTCTTTGCCTACTTTATTTCCAGCTCCATCGCATTTCTCATTCTTGAAATTCACTCAATCAATTCCAACTTCACGAGATCTTTTCCTTACACAGGAAGTTGGAATTGATTGGCTGAAATTTTTTTTACGGAAACTTTCATTTCCCTGCATAAGATGGTGAGAAGGAGAAAGAAATGCAATAGAGCTGGAAATAAGGTAGGCAAAGAAATGTTTGGGGAATTTGGGGAAAGCGAGGGCATCTGGGCTGTGGTGGGTGGGGAAAACTGCCCACAAAGAGAAGAAGGGAAGAAGCTGCTTCCCTTCTCCGCAAGGAAGGCAGGTAAACATGGTGGGTCCGCATGCATAAGGGAGTAGGGAAGAAAGGAAGACAGCATGGAAGGCAGGGAGGGGAAGCTCCGGGGACCGTGCGGGGGCAGCTAGCTAGGCCACGTGGGGACGCAGCGCTAGTGGAAAGTGAAGCAGGCAGCGGCAGGCAAGCGCTGGGGACCATGGGGGGGGGTCAGCTAGCTAGGCCACGCGGGGATGCAGTGCCAGGTGGGAAGCGAAGTAAGCAGCAATAGTCCCAGGCAAGCTCCAGGGATCATGGGAGGGGAGCAGCTAGCTAGGCAGCATGGGGACGCAACACCAGGTGGAAAGTGAAACAAGTGGCGGTAGTGGCAGGCAAGCTCCAGGGACCGTGGGGGAGGAGGCAGCTGGCTAGGTCGCACGGGGACGCAGAACCGGTGGGAAGTGAAGCAAGCAGCAGTAGTGGCAGGCAGGTTCTGGGGACCATTGGGGGGACAGCTAGTTAGGTCGCACAGGGACACAGCATCGTGTGGGAAGCGAAGCAAGAGGTGACAGCAGCAGGAAAGCTCCAGGGACTGTGGGGGAGCGGGCAGCTGGCTAGGCCGCATGGGGACGCAGCACCGGTGGGAAGCGAAGCAAGCGGCGACAGTGAAAGGCAAGCTCCGGGGACTGTGGGGGGGGGCAGCTAGCTAGGTTGCGCGGGGATGCAGCGCCGTGTGGGAAGCAAAGCAAGTGGCGACAGCGGAAGGCAAGCTCTGGGGACCGTTGAAGGGGGCAACTAGCTGGGCCGCGTTGGGCCACAGCTCCGGTGGGAAGTGAAGCAAGTGGCGACAGCGACTTACTTACCCAGGCAGGTAGGCAGATCAGGAGCAGTTGGGGCACAGGCACATCCTTGTAGGAAGGCAGGCAGAGACACTGTGGTGACTAATTGCTTGGTAAACTTATATAGGCTGCTAAGCCTATGCTAGGTAGGGAGGCGAGATGAAGAGTGATTAGGCAAGCAGCAAGTGGGCGGGTGGGGCGGGGCGAGCGGTGAGCAGGTGCGCAGGGGTGGGGCCAGCCAGAGGTGATATTTGCCGGTTCTCCGAACCAATCAAAATTTTCCCTACTGGTTTGCCCGAACTGGTGCGAACCAGCTAGATTTCACCTCTGTGGCAAAATCAGTCAGGGATTGCATAATACCTAGAGTCCCTTTGGTGAATGGGACAATTTATACACTTAGTAAACAAGCAAATTAATAACAACCGAGAAAGTAATTCAAGGAGAGAATTGGAGGATTCTGATCCTTGTGACATGGGCCCAATTACCAATTAAAGGCCCCATGAAGGGATAATTCTGGAATGATTCTAGGAATCATTCTTAGAGTTTTCTTAGAGTTCTGTTGTTTACCTAAGGAGAGTTTTCTTAGAGTTCTGCTCTTTACCTAAGGAGAAAAAAATATATATGGAGCTCAGGAACAAGGTCAGATGTGAACTTCAAAAAAAATATTTAAAAGATTCAGCTTTCAGGCTGTGCTCAGAATGAGATACATCAAAGCAATCAGTAATTTAGTTGTAAGGATTAATAAGAATCATAAAAATATTGGGCAATAAGAAAAAAACATAGCATCATAAAGGATAATTAGATCCTATTCAAGCCACCTGACGGGTAACATCATTTTTAATTAGGTATTTCCAAACACTTACAGCTCTCTACCTATAATTTGGTGCTTGGATTAAGGGCACCTTTCTATCAATAAAAATGTTATCATTATTCCTCTGTTATTTGTGTGGCACATGGTCAGAGGCAACCTCATTAACCTGAATTGATGTGATAGTATCTTGTTGACAAAGCTCTAGGACAAATGAGACAGAGCATCAAAAGACACGCTGCTGTTTGTTTCCCATCAGTGGAGTATATAACAGAGGAAGAAAAGTAAAAAGCATCAGACAACAGCACACAACCATCTTCAGATCTGCTGAAGTGAGCGTCAAAGAAAAGCAGGAAAATGATGGTGACAGGGATATTTCTGTTTGTTTTGCTGCTTGCTGTGGTGATTCTCTACCTGAAACAACTCTGGTCCCGAAGACATTTGCCTCCTGGTCCTCTGGCTCTACCTCTCATTGGGTCTGTCTTGGCAGGTGGGATTTGGTTCCATGAAGATTATTTCCTTAAGGTATTTAATTCTAACCGGTAATATGCAAGATCATTCTCATTTGTTTTCTGTATACCAAAATTATGGACAAATGTATTAATCTACTGTGGTAAAATATTTTCACACTGAGGAATACATTTCTTCAAGTGCTAGTGATGACACTTGATTGGATATTTTCAGGGGTGGGCTGCTGAGGGTCCATAGGGGTTTGAGTGGACCCTTAGCAAAGATTCTGCAGGGTTCGCCGAAGCCCCAAATCCTACTCCTGGCTGGCCCGTCCCACCCCTCCCCTCCCAGGAGTCTTCACGCTGCCCGTTTTGGATGCAGGTAAGTCCAGGGTGAGCTTGGAGGCTCGGGGAGGGTGAAAAATGGGCCTCTCGGAAGTTCAGGAAGGCTTGAAATGGGCCTATTTCCAGCCTCCAGAAAGCCTCTGGAACCCAGGGAGGCTGTTTTCACCCTCCTGGAGTCTTCAGGGAAGCCTCTGGAGGCCAAGGAGAGAAAAAAACACCCCGCCACCAGGGTGCAGGAGGCTGACTAGGCCACGACCACCCACCAACCAGGCAGCGAACCCATTGCTGAAATTTTTGAATTCCCCCCACCCCACACCGGTTATTCTCCTCATCATACCAGAATATTCAGGTAAGACATGCTTATAGCTGTTTCACAGAGAACTATAAGAAATAATGGGTCTGAATGGAGTATATAAAAGAGGAAGAAAAAAGATCAACTGGACCACGATGGCTATAGGGACATTTTTGTTTATTTTGCTGCTTGCTCTGCTGATTCTCTTCCTCCTGAGACAACTTTGGACGCAAAGACATTTGCCTCCTGGGCCTTTGGCTCTACCTCTCATTGGGTGCTTGTGGGCGAACAGGATTGAGCTTCATGAAGATTATTTTTATAAGGTATTTCATTCTAAATAATTAACCAACCATATATAAAATAATTCTCAGTTATTTTCTCTGTACCATTAGACAAATGTATTAACCTAATAAAATACTTTTGCACATTGAGGAATTTAATCAAATGATAGTGATGACACTTGATTATTTTTTCTCATCATGCCAGAATATCCAAGCCAAGATCTGCTTACCACCGTTTCACAGAGCAGGATATGAAATAATGGAGCTGAGTTTTTAGGTGGCAGATTCTAGTTCTAGTCTTACCAAGAAATGTTTGATATTGAAACCAATTCTTCAGAGAGGGAGGGATGGTTTCTCCTTCATTCTGTTCAAATGAAGCTAGACATTTTTCTGTTGAAGATGCTTTATTCTATATTCCTGCAGTGGACAATAGGTGGAACTTGATAGCCTAAATGCCACCTTCTAATTCTGTAATTGTATAATGATTTCAAAAGCTTTATGGACCTGTGTTCTAGGCTTACAACTATTTCCACCATCTGCATGAGTCATATATTAAAAAGAAATATTTCCTCCTCAAGAAGGCTGTTGAACGGGGTAGGAATTTTTCATTTTTCTGCCAAGGATCTGCTGATTTTGTTGCCAAAGCTGGTTCTTTGGCAGTGCTGCTCCCTGGATTGGAAGGAGAGCACTTAGGAATGACCCAAGGCAGTTTTTGGACAGCCATAGACTCTGCTGGGAAGGGAATTTTGAAGATCACCGGTCATCCATCTTCCTCTCAGCAGTTTTTTTTCTTAAGCATGCCTGGGTTTTAACTTCACTTTTTGAATCTTTTGTTTGACTTTGCCTTTTATCTTTAAAAGTTGACTGGCTGGCTGAATGCTGATTTATTTTAATCCCTTGCTGGACTTTATCTTTTTTTTTTTTCCCTTTATGTGGTGGTTTTGAATAAGCTGCTTTTCTGTAAGGAAACACAGCATGTTTTGGGATAGTGGAAGTGCTTTTATTTGATTGACATTTATATTTGACTCTCACCAATGAGTTTTTGCATTTTATTAATTTGCAAAATATTTGCAATATTTTTTAATTTTTTCTTTTAACTTTGGATCAAAATATCCAGAAAATATTTTCCATTTCATTATCTATTTCTTCACTTTGCTTCAGCATTTTGAGTTCCCTGTATTTTCTTATCTATCATTGCTTAATTTCACCGAGCAACAATGATTATAGACAAGCAAATCTGTTTGATATCTGAAAAAAAGTTTGGTGACATTCAATCTTTAGTTAAAAACCTCTTTTAAAAGTGTGATAAAGTGATAGTGGGTGTGGAAAACATTTAGATGCATGTAGTTGAGGATAAATTAGATTCAGAGAAGGAATGTGATTTGAAAGCAGCAGATTCATTGGAAGGAGATATGGACTTTGGAGATTGAATTTATTATATTAAACCAGAAAAAATGTCCGCCCTAAAGTTGGCTGAAGTGTGGCCATTTTTCTTTTGTAGTTTTTTTCCTAGAGAGATTTTTCTCATAGCTTCAGGGCTGACACAGCCTGGAGCAAAGGGGCCAGGGAGGGGGGGTGTAGAGCCAGTTTTCCACCAAGAAAATGCCAGTTTAATATGCTCCAATAAAATGTTCTTTGAGGAATATGCCTGCCTCAGAGTTCTTATTGAAAAGGACATACTACTTGGAATCTTGACACAAAAATTGATAAGAGATTATATTAAGAAGCTAATGTGGATATATGATCCAGGTGTGAATCAATGTTAACTCTTGGGATGTTTGGGATAGACAAGATGTCATGGTAGATTTTCTACAAATTGATTAAAATAGCAGTCTTTTAACAGAGGGTTTTAAAACTTCAATCTTGCCTTTTTATTATTAGTGTTCTTATTAAATATTTGTCATTAATATAAATATAGATGACACATTAATAATCTGCAAATAAATTTACTTTAAAATTTTGGGGGGGGTGTTTCTCAAGAGTTGGGAAACTGATATTATAGCTATGAATTAAATATACAACTGGGGGGTTAATATGTGTGTGTTAGCTGTTTTTTCTTTTCTTAATGCACTTTTTAAAGTGTCTTCTTTGTTTTGTAATTTTCCTTTGGGTTTTTGTTGGTGTTTTTTTTTGACTATTGTATTTTAACTTTTCTTTTGAATAAAATAAAACAAAAAGAAAAAATAAAATTGATCAATTATTTTAATAACTTACCCAATAACTAATATGGATAGTACTGTTCTTGTGGCCAATTTTAATTCAGATTACAACCCATCAGATGAAGAACAATTCTTCAGGACAGACCATGAACTCTAGAATAGCAATAGCAGCAGCACTTAGACTTATATGCTG
>JANHFL010006028.1:0-14906 GCA_032468155.1 Oxyrhabdium leporinum
TATAAGTTGTAAACCGCCCCGAGTCTTCGGAATGGGGCGGTATATAAATGTAAAAATAAATAAAAATAAATAAAATATTTCCTTTTAGAACACAGGAAATGAGGTGATGACTTTTCCATGAAAAAATTCAGGATCAGGGGAGAACCAGCAGTCCTTGGACCAGAGTTTGCAGTCAGCGCTCAAAAACTGCTCTGCTTCAAGCCATCAAGAGCCACTCAGAGGGCCTTCAAAAGAAGACTAGGAAGAAAAAGTTATGGGTCTGAGCCATCATAGTCATATGAGGAATTTGCAGGTTTGGAGAGGCAGTAGGCGACCAACTGTTTGATGTGGCACTGTTTTATTTTGCAATAAAGATTCTTATTTAGCCAAGCGATTTCTGCAAAACATCTTCCAAGACCTAGCATAGGAGAGCAGTGAAGCCATGAGAAGGAGGTTTTAATGCCGAGGGTTGGTTAGACGGAGTCTGACAGCTTGCAAGAAAAGGAACATTAATTCACGGTAGATTAGAAGCCAATAGCAGTTGATTCCAAACGGTTGAGAAATTAAAAAGCAACCCATACATATGGTAGAGATGATGAGGGGGTCTCTACAAGCTGATGAGATAGGAGGATCAACTCACCTGGATAGGCCCTTTCTCTCCAAGAAATGCAAAAATCTCTGGACCTTTGAAAGCCCTGCTTGCTTGAGAGAAACCACCTTATGGATATGAGATGTATTTTTTGTACTTTGCATACATGGGATTTATGAACTATAGAACCAGACCCTTTTCACCATAGCACACTCTGAAATCCACCATCATGGTCTTAACTGAAATGTTTTAACGCAGATAGTTCAAACCTGTAAAAAGAGTAGCAAGGAATCTCAGTGCTACAGATCACATTGGTCTACACCAAAAACATCTCTGCCCTTTGGTAGACTTGGGTATTGCTCTCCAAAAATGCTCCACGCAGGTAACAAAGCATGCTATGCTTTAGTTAAACTTCCCCTTAAGAAAGATCTCGAAGAATTTCTGGAACCTTCCAGAAGGGGCATTTGGAATCTGCACCCTTCATTTCAGCCATTGCTGTGCAGTATTCAAATCAACATTACTTACAAAATGGACCACTTCAAAGTTTTCTTCTGTAGTTCTTCAGTCTTTTGAAAATCCAGGATGTGACAAACTTCATAACAATTGTACTAGCCTCTCGTGGGTGGACTAGTAAAATCTTTTGAAGGAGCAATTGGTGCAGCCTTTGAGGTTGCCTTAATGTTCTGCATTGCTTGTTAAACTGGTTTCTGCCACTACTTGATTTAATTATATCTTGGTTGTTCAAAGAAGTAATATTGCTGAATCAGAACTTCCTATATTCCCTCATGATTTATTTTGGGGCAGAAATCTTTTCATCAACAACTCCTTAACTCCTTCAAACAACTCCTTCTATGTGGCTTTGTGGGGACCATTCTCTTCCTAAATATCTTCTTAAATTCCTGTCTGAAACAACAGAGAAAAGTTTTGGGAAGGCACACAATGAAGGAAAGGAAAAGAGTTCACCAGAGAATTCAGTGGGCTAGCAAAAGATCTGATAAATCTCTAGGGTGTCATATTACTGTCTGGCAAGTTGTCATTCTGAAGGACAAGGAACATCTGAAGTTCTCCAGTTGGTGTCCAACCCAGTTTGTAGTACTGTCAAATATGTACTTCTCCCCATCTGAAATAAATGATTTTGATATCATGGAGATAAATGATATCATGGAGATAAAAAATCTTAAACCTCTCCGGAGATTTCTTGATTTTTTGGCAACCAGTTCTTTGCATCCTGTCAATGTTACCATCCTCCATACTCAAGAAGGTCAAATTTATGGGATTTGTGACCTGCTCACGTATATGAAACTCTCCAAGAGGACAAGGATTTCATTTAAATTTTCCCCATTTATAAAGAAGAATCTAGATATACTACTCGGAGGGAAGCCATTTAATATAAACTTGTACCACTAAACAATTCACGTGTCTTTACTTCCTGTTGCTTTATAGTTAAAAATAATTTTCTGTTCATGTAATGATTTGAATTTATTCAACCATGTCTCTCACTCTCTTTGTGCATGTGTGCATATGAATATAGTCATGTTCTGTCATGGATTGTCGGTCTTCTCCTAACATGGACCATTAGTGGAAAGTCCATTTGCAGAGAAAGAAAATCCCTTCCTTCTTTGAAAGGAATTAATTGAGTGGAAAAGAGTTGATTACATTTTCAATCCTATTATTTGATCAGGATGATGAACGGTATTACTCCAATAAACTTGAATAATCTTTTTATGACTGAAGCAATACTCTATTTTTAGATTAGATTCTTTGATTGCAAAACAATGAAGACATTGTTTTCAAACAAAAGGATTGAATGTGTAAGCTTTACAGGCATGCTTAACTGTGGATAAAGAATCTTCTAGATGTGGGGTGTTAAACTCACGTCGTCACATTGTCCTCAAGTGACATATCGGGACTTTTTTCCCCTTCGCTAAACTGGAGGTGGGGGTGGCCAGCAGGTGACGCATCCGGCCCGCGGTCCATGAGTGTGATACCCCTGTTCTAGATAAGAGATAGAGGTGATTAAAATTTTGAGGGAAAAAAAACACCATCTTGCTTTAAGTTTAAGGCATTCATTTTGTATTACTGGTATATTGACTTTGCCTATTATTAGTTATAATGTAACTATAGTGGCTGTGCTTTAATATATTTTAATGTAATTTCGGTATAATAGCAATCTTCAAAGAAAGATACAGAGATAACCTCCTAGATTAAAAGAAATGTTAAGGTTAAGTGCTGTTTTAATCTTGTACTGTACACTAGTCAACAGGTGCACTGTTGAGAGATGAGGACATCATCCTGGTTCTTAATGTTTAATTTTTTTATTCTAATTTTATTTTTTTAGCACTTTTAACTTTTATTATATTGTAAGCTGCCCAGAGTTGCTGTTTTAGTGAGATGGGCTGCATAGACATTTAATAAATAAAAATAAATATTAAAATTAATGAAGTAAAATTAATTTTCTACACACGTTTTGGATATTTCTCATTATTTTAAAATGGAGGCTAAAATGATTTGTTAGAGGCTGACATCTGGTGTTAGTAACATGGTGATGCTGGAGGAAACAATGTGGGAGGATAGGTGGTGTGTTCGTGTGGCTCTTGGGGAAAATAACACTTGTTTACAAGTTAAAACAATTGTGTTTCCTTGCTCTCTCATGTTCAGCTTGGATGAGCTGATGTTTCAGAACTCTTTACAAGACTCAGTAAAATGGCTTGCCTCTGGAAGTTGTCGGTGCTCCATGACTGGAGGGTTTCAAGAAGAGACTGGACCGCAGTTTGTCTAGATGGTATAGGGTCTTCTGCTTGAACAGGAGGTTGGACTAGAAGACCTCCAAGGTCCCTTCCAACCATGTTATTCTATGACCTAAATTTTGGGCCAAAGGGTGCCCCAGTCTAGGGGAACATCCTGACAGTGTTATTCTTTGCAACCACGGAATGCAGTGTCTACAAATCTTAATTTATCTCTTCTAATCTAGACTCCTGAGAATTCTTTAGAGGCATGGACAAGATTATGAAACATCAGAGGCAAGAGGTCTTTGAATTGCTAGCTGAAAAGAGATGAATAAAGCAGATCATCAAGGCTATATGACACCCAAGAATGTAAATTTCTGCTTTTATTGTAATCTTCAATTTCCAGCAGCAAATTTGGGAAATTATCTCAGTCCTGGGAGTTGGACCAAAGAAGAGGTTCTAGCATTCTTCTGAAATAATGGTGCAGCTTCTGCCAAACCTAAACATCTTTTTCTTGCTTCCCTCTGGCAAAATTAGTTCTTGGTGCTTTGAACTACTATGGGATTTAGAAAAGGCTCAGAGCAGGTTTTTGTCAAGTTGCGTCCTCTGGAGGACAAACGGAGAATAGGATCTCCTTTGGAACATCAGAAAACGAACAGTTGGAGAGAAAATTAATGCAAGCCATAAGAAAACACCAACTATTTTGCACAAGAAATATGCAGTAAAGTGTACAAGCCAACAAAATGAATTATTCATTTGCCAGAGTACATTTAGGGAGGGCTAATGAATATGCATGAAAAAAAAAGTGGTTTGCTAAGACAATTTCGTAAGTAAGTCTAAGGCTCTTTCTACACTTTGGTAAGCCAGGCAGATCATGCACAATTTAGCATGAATTCTTACTCCTGGTAAGAGGTACCAGAGAGCAATTCTGTCTTCCCTTTTGCATAGCAATTCCCTTCCATCTGAAGATGCTTTTTTTTTTTTTTTTTAAAAAAGGGAAATCCAGAAATGTGTCTGGTGTTTTCTACCTGTCTGAAATTTCCTGGAAATAAAATATGTAGCCTTCATAGTTAGAATATCAGACATCTCTGATCAACACTGCTTATTTAAGGCATAGCTTTAACTCTGTTGTGAGCTAAAGGTTAGGTTTGTTGGGCTTCTGCAACTACTGACTTAATATTTACATATGATTTCCTGATGCTGTGCTTCCCAGGAGTGGTGGACTACACCATCTCCAGATAGTGGCTGCACAAATGAGCAAGGTTGATGGGAGCTGAAATTCCCACACTTGCAAAGAGCAGATTCTAGAAGACCTTAACTCTGATTGTGCACATAGGTTTCTCATAATTACAGAACTCACTGAAACTCTGCTGTTGAGTTTTGGCAAAATGGTTGAATGTCATCATCAAAGCTGAGGCTAATTTTGAATAGTGGATGGTTTTGATGGCGGGAGCAGGAGCTGTTGACCGCTGAAAGATCTGCTCCATTCACGGCCATCATTAGCCATCTCCCTACTCATAAAACAGGCTGAAAAGTATCACCCATACCTTTCATGGTAAGCATCCTGCTAATGTAGTTCTTCGTCCTGATGTGGTTCTGTTTAAGCCAGGGAAAGTTGGACGTGTACCGCACTCAATTCTATTCTATTCAAAAACTCCTTTGCAAACAATTTAAAAGTTTTCCTTATGTTGTAGGTGAAGGATCCATGCTGTACAAGTCATTATCTAATTGCTTTGGGTTTCTCTCAGCATGTTGTGAGAACAGAGTGGATTCTGAATTGGTTAATTAACCAAGGGTTAACCACGAGATGAGAACCCAACAGATGCAGAGAGTTTATGCCCACAGCCCCTTACTTTTGGGGTGCTGTAGGGTTCAGCACTCTCTTCCCTTCTGCATATCGTTTACATGAAACTACCAGTGAGGTAATCTGCCAGTTTGGGGTCAGTATCATCATGATGCAGGAGATACCTGGCTATATATCTCAACCATGGGAGGCTGTGTGCATCTAGGTGGGAAAGAACAGATTTGGGAGCCATCCTGCAAAACTGAGTAGCTGTGGCCTCCTAGATCAAGAGATACTTCATTGTTGAATCTCAACAGAATTGTACTTCCCTATTTGAGAGGGAAAGATTACATGTAATCTGGGGGTGGGGGTGGGTGGGTTCCCTCTTAGATTGTCCTCTCCTGCTAGAAGAACAGGATGCAACTGTGGCCAGGAAGACTTTTACATCTAGTGTGCCAGTTGCACACTTGGACCTGGGACTTCAAAAAGCCACCTTCGTCATTTCACATATGGAGTTGTGTAATGCACTCTACATAGGGCTGCCCTTGAAGACTGCAAGGTACAGCTAGTCCAGAATGTGGTGATGGGACACCAGATTATTATTCATGTGAGATTCCACTGCTTTATGAGGTTCACTGATTATCAACTGGCTTTTGGGTGCAATCCAAGGGGATAACAGATAACATGACAGATAACAGATTAACAGAGTTGGAAGCGATCTTGTAGGTGATCTACTCCAACGCCTCACCCAAGCAGACCCTACACCATGTCTGACAGATGGCAGTCCAGTCTCTTCTTGAAAGTCTCAAGTGATGAAGCTCCCACAACGTCTGAAGGCAAGCTGTTCCATTGGTTGATTGCTCTCACTGTCAGAAAAGTTCTCCTTATTTCCAGGTTGAATCTCTCCGTATTCAGTTTCCATCCATTATTCCTTGTCTGGTCTACAGGTGCTTTAGAAAACGGCTTGACCCCTTCCTCTTTGTGGCAGCTTCTCAAGTATTGGAAGACTGCTCTCCTGTCTCCCCTGGTCCTTCTCTTCACTAGACTAACCAGGCCCAGTTCCTGCAACCGTTCATCGTATGTTTTAGTTCCCTAATCATCCTGGTTGCTCTTCTCTGCACTTTTTCTAGAGCCTCCAGATCTTTTTTATAGTGTGGTGACCAAAACTGGACGCGGTACTCCAAGTGTGGTCTTACTAAGGCTTTGTAGAGTGGTGTTAGTACCTCCCTTGATCCTGATTGTGTCCCTCTGTTAATGCACCTTAGGATTGCATTGGCTTTTTTCGTTCTTTGTTGCAGTTCCTCAGTGGGAAAATGGGCTAGGAACAGGGACCCGCCTGGGTTACTGCCCTGTGTCCTGAGCATGATTCGCAAGTGGAGCGCCAGCCTTTCAGGAAGCCTTTCAGGGAGGGGGTTGGGTTGGGGGGAGATTGCCGTAGAGCTGCAGTCCAAGGCAGAAGCTGCCTGCCCCAACAGCTGGGTCCCTCCAGAGCTTTGGGCCAGCAACTCCCAAGCTTTCTAACCCTGGGCCACCTTGGCTGCCCCCCCCCCAAATGGCCCTAAGACCAGGAGCGGCTGGTGAGCAACGCAGCCCCCAGAGGGGAACCTGGGGGTCCCAAGCCGGAGCAATGAGAAGGACTCACCCCAGACGATTTGAAGTAGAAGATGCTGGCGATGACAGAAATGACAAAGCAGAGCAACCCTTTCCAGACAATCTCCTTGTAATACTCCATCACAAGCACTGCGGGGAGGACGCACGGTCAGAGCAGCACTCGGCTCCTGCCAGGAGCGGCCCGTGGAGGGTCTCGGGGGTCTTTGCCCCAGGGCCGCCCCGCTCCCACCCCCAGACCAGCCCGTCCAAACTCACCAAATCTATGCAATTTAAACTCCCTCTCCTGTCTGAGCACAACATTAAAACGCCTCCAGATCTCTTCTGTGCAACTGGTTGATCTCCTGATCTGGGATGTTTTCTTTCCTTGGAAGTGACCCACTGTGGCCAGCCGCTTCAAGGAGCCACGGAGAGCCAAAGAGGCCACGGAATCCCACGCCTGCTGTGAGCAGACCAGCAGATGCCCACGCAGCCTCTGTGGACTTCCTGAAAAGCCTCTTGGTGGCTCTGGCGTGCGCACCTCTGAGCCAGAGGACTGGACTGCTTCCCGCGCTGGAGATCAGCATCACGTCCCGGCCACTGGCCACAGCCCCCTTCCCTAAACGTCCATGAAGACTCTCCCTCCTCCGGGGTATGGCTGCCCCAAAGATGCTTTTCTCAAAAGGCAACTGGACTTTCTTGGTTTTTCTTTGAAGATGTTTCACTTCTTATCCAAGAAGCTTCTTCAGTTCTGACTGAATGGTTCGTGTGTGTGTGAGTGTGTAAAAGGAGTACTCTCAGAAAGTGCTAACGACCAGATGACTGCAAGGAGTATATAAATCCTTCCATTCCCCACGGCCCAGTCAGAACTGAAGAGGCTTCTGGGATGAGAAGCAAAACGTCTTCAAGGAAAAATCCAGCTGCGCCTTTGAGGCTCCTTCCCTAAAGCCCCTTCGTCCACTGTGGCTTCTGGCTCTCCACTTGCAGGAGCTCACCTGTGCCAGCACCAAAAGGTGGGATGTCCCTGCTGGTTTGTTTCTACAAAGCGCAACCAGCTGCAGGAACAGCTCCGCTTGGCTACCAAACGAGCTCATTTTCTGGATTCACCCAAGGAGGTCTTGAGCTGTAAGCCAAAGGCGACTTCCCTCAGGGCCCAATCGCACCACCCCCTGAGGCTCCATCCAGCCGCATCAATCCACCCCAGGCGCCCCAAATCTGTGCTTGGTTGCCTGGCCGAGCCGTTCTTCGGCCCATTCGGTATGCAGGACCTGGAGAGGCTTGGAGGGGGGGGGGAACGGATTTCCCCAACCCCCACTCTGCCCCCCCCCCTTCCGAAGACGCCGGGTGCCAATTATGCTAAGAAGACTTGGTGGATTCCAGGGTTGCTTCTCATAATGGAATATTGATTGTCTCCTCCATCCGTTCCCCTCCCCTCCCCTCCATGGCTTCCTGAAAGAGAAGGCAAAGAGGAGTGAACTTGTGGACTGAGATAACCTGTGTTTGGCATCCTGGTTTCTTTGGGGAATGGCTGGAGGTACCTCTTTTTTTGTGTTTGTTTGTTTTGAGATTGTCCTGCTTTCTTCTTCTTTCTCCCTTGTAGGCTCACCCAAAGTACCTCAACTGCATTGCGATCAGCTGCTTCTTCCTCGCCACCAAGACTATTGAGGAAGATGAGGTAAGCCGCCTTCTCAGTAGCTTGGGATTGTAATGGCCGCTGCGGTTTTGCCCAAGGTTGGAGTGAGCGGGAATTTGCTTGGTCCTTGGGCATCGGCTTCGATGGCTGGCTCAGGTAGCAAAACGAGGAAGCATCTCCACTTCTTCTACCTCTGGGGTCCTTGGCGCTCTCTGAGCTTGGTTATTTTTCTCGAAGACCTTTCGTTACCCAGCTAGGTAACATCACCGATGCTAGAAGGCGGCGCGGTTTGCTCTCTGTTTATACGCAGCGGCTTGCCCTGTTAGCGTCGGTACCAACGGTGTAATATACTTGTACATAACCATAGAGCAAACCCCACTGCTTCTAGCACTGATGTGAGGTTATCAAGTTGGGTAATGAAACATCTAGGAAACATCACGGATGCTAGAAGGGAATGGGAATAGCTCTTGTTTTTATTGAAACCCACTCCCTTCTAACACTGACGATGTTGCCTAGTTTGGTAATGAAACGTCTGCAAGAAAACAACCGAGTTCAGAGCGCATCCCGGAGCCCACCGTCCAACGCTAAGCTACAAACGTTCTTCTCTTCTACCTCTCTTGAGATGGTTGAGGGACCACCTAGGTCCAAGGCCTCATGAGGCCACCCAGAGTCGAACTGTTGCGGCAGGAATGACTTAGGGCAAAATCCGGAGAAGGTTTTGTTGAGGTTTCCAATTACTCTCTCCAAAATGTGCAAGCAAATGAAGGCTGCTTTTCCTAAACCACCCACAGTGCTGTAGGGATTAGAATGGGGGGGGGGAAGGGAGGGGTGAGATCCCATAGTCTTCAGAAGGAGAACTGAACACCTCCCCCCCCCAAAAAAAAACACCCCCAAACCCCTTGAAGTTCTCCCCATCACGATGGAGATGGTGCAGAGAAGGTTTCCTTACCCTTTCCAAATACTTGGATCAACTTCAGATTGCTGGCGCAGCTAACCAAATACAAGAATACATCTCGTATTGCTGCTAATAGTAATACTTGCTTACTAAAACATTTTGACTTTGCTCTTTATTACATGCCCTTTATTACATTTATTAAAGATCGGGCCACGATGCCCGGCTTGCTACTGCAGGAGTCATCATATTTCTTTTTTTTAATTAGATCATTTCAACTTTGCTTGTCAGCTGAAATAGGCTTTGGAGCTGCTCCTAAAGACTGGGGGAATTTAACAGTGGCAGACAAATACCTTGTCATCTGTAAGGTATATTTGCTGCCAAATATTATTGTTGTTATTCTTTAATTAAAAGAGTTTTGCTCTTAGCTGTTTACCTGGAATACGTCCTCAGAGCAGCTTAAAGAGATATTTGAATTAAGAGGGGATTACTAAAAATTTGACGAACAGTTTTCTGCAAATTGTAACTGGTTAGTGTGTAAGCCTGCAGCAGGCGGTAACTCCTAGCTGATTTTAGTTGATTTCCGAAAGCCAAAGCAGAGTTTTAAGTATTTGGACAGGAGACCACGAAGAAATCCCAGAAACAGGGTAAATATCCCTGGGAAATCAGAATAATAAGGCAAACGGCTTCAATATTTTAAAAAAGTGAAACAGATCCATCCTAAAATTGAATGAACACTTGACTTAAACAGGTGTCTTTGTAGGTCATCTAAATGTAACAATTTTATTAGAGTTTATAAAAGATAAAAGACTAATAAATCCAAGATAAGGCTGTTCAAGTTATTCTTCTGATTTATTATTTCTATGCTCTCTTTTAATCATTAAGACATCATTTGTGAAATGCATTCTGGCGTTTTTTTCTCTGCATTACACTCTGGCATTTTAAAATCCATATTTCGATCCACGACTTCTGTTTTCACATCACTTTTGTAACCTGGCATTTTTAATACATCCAAATCCACCATATTCAAATCAGCCTCACTCTGTTTTATCCAGTAAAATCTGTTGTTAATAGTATCAGACCATCTACTAAGTAATTTTTGAGTACATTGTTCCCAGTCAGCCTTTATTTTGTCTGAAGCCAAATAATATTGTTCCATTGTTTTAATGGGTCTGTTCACCTTTAATTATAATCCTTCATTTTCTCTGGTTTCCCCCTAGTCAGACTTCAAAATTCCCTCTTACCATCTGTTTTCCAATTAGCAAAATTTTCCCATCCGAGGATTTTTTTTACAGTTACTTAATTTCAAATGTCTATCTAACCCCTTAACTTTCCAAAATCAAGATTCTAGTACCCCTCTTTGCTATACCCCCCCAAAAAAAAATTAAAAGTTTTTTTTTAATCTTTAAGCTTACATAAAACGTCTTTCATCTAATGTGGAAGGAGATTTTCCTAGTATAATGAAACGGGAGAGATATTTCTTAGGAAGTCAATGCTCTAAACTATGACTTTAAAAGTCAATATCAACACCTTAAATTTTGCCCTGTACAGACATTATGTGAGCCCTTCTACTTTTTTTAAAGAAAGAAATTCCTTTTCAAGAAATTACTTACACAACTTTTTAAAAAACTTTTTAAAAAGAAATTACCTGTGCATCTTTCCATACTGCCTGCTACTAAGACTCTGATTTTGCCTCAATTTTAGGCAGGGACTGGGGGAAAACATTGCTCAGCGCAAACATTTACCAAGATTGATGGTATTAGAAGTCAGCCTGTCTTGTCATTATCTCTCTTGATCAAATCTGGATAACTGCAGTTTGAATAAAAAGTCATGGCTCCACTTGCATAACTTTTATTTTAGATAAGGATGTTTTAATTAAAACCAACAGGGAAATAATTCTTGAAACGAGCTCCACGTTTACCAATATTTACTTCCACACTGGTAGAATCCCACCTTAAGCCAACAATGGACAAGTTTCTAAAGCTGTCACAAAAAAAACCCAGGGTTTTCTCTCTTCAACGAGGTCCTTTCTTCCTCTTCTGCGCCTTTTAAACAACAATTAAGCAGAATTCAGAAGCCCCAAAAGACATTTTCGGGCTTCCGTAACATATGAACATATGCTAGGCCTCATGAGCCATCCAAGGAATTGCAGAGTCCGTACTTGGGGGGGGACGGACGGGGGGGACGGACCATATAACTTCCACCCTTTCCAGAACTGAAGGAATAAATTTGTAGACCTCTGCTTGACTCGAATAATGACGTGGAAACTTCAGGACTTGGTTGAAGAGACAAACTGATGATTTGGGGGTGATTATGTGGACGGGTAAATACAGGTAGTCCTCGACTTGCGACCACAATTGAGCCCCAAACCGTCATAACTAGAAACTAGTTGCCAAATATCTGGATGTTGATGACGTAGTTACAGGGACGCTAAAACAGTTGCAAGTGTAAAAAAAATGGCCATAAGTCACTTTTTTTCAGTGCCTTTGTAACTTTGAACAGTCACTGAACCAATGGTTGTAAGTTGAAGACTACAAATAAAATTATGTTTCGGTTTCATTTATTAAAACATCTCCGTTTAAAGGAAAATGGTGGACGTGAGGCATTGCTTTTTCATTCAACCCTCAAATAATCTCTCTGGTGGCTACTACAAAACCTCTCCTAAAGTTTACCTCCAGAAGTTTTGAACACTCCCAACACTGGAGGTTTTCAAGAAGAGATTGGACAGCCATTTGCCTGGAATGGTGCACGTAGTCCTCCACTTACGACCACAGTTGAGCCCCAAATTTCCGTTGTTAAGTGAGGCACCTGTTAAGTGAACCTTGCCCCATTTTACGTCCTTTCTGTTGTTAAGTGAAGCATTGAGGTTGATAATAAGTTAGTAACCCGGTTGTTAAGTGAATCTGGCTTCCCCGTTGTCTTTGCTCGTCAGAAGGTCACAAAAGGGGGATCCCATGACCTTGGGGCACTGCGACCGTCATAAATAGGAATCGGTTGCCAAGCCTTTGAATTTTGATCACGTGACCACAGGGATTGCTGCAAAAGTTGTAACTTTGAAAAAAATGGTCCTAACTTAAGTTACATTTTTCAGTAACTGAATGGTCACTAAAACAAACTGTTGTAAGTCAAGGACTACCTTTCTAGGGTTTCCTGCTTGAGCAGGGGTTGGACTAGAAGACCTCCAAAGGTCCCTTCCAACTCTTGTTATTCTGTTAGGGCAGTTTAGCAGCATTGGAAGAGGTTGCCAGATCGGGAACGCTTTCCTCAACGGTCTGCTGAGTGTTTCTTGAAGGATGCTCTCATCCCTGTTTTTCTTCTCCTCCTCCTCTTCCATCCTTCAGAAGATTCCAGTGCTGAAGATCTTGGCCAGGGACAGTTTTTGTGGCTGTTCTCCAGCAGAGATTCGCAGAATGGAAAAGATTATTCTGGATAAGTTGAACTGGGATCTTCACACGGCCACTCCGTTGGATTTCCTTCACATTGTAAATATTTGGGACAAATTCTACTCTTCTACTGTTGTACACCTGATGTCTCAGCTCAGTTGTCCTTCAGGATACTAAGTGTTAAGACTAGGCTGCATCTTTCTGTCAAATTTTAATGTATTTGTTCAAATCTATTTTCATTTAGCTCGTATTTTTGAGGTACAGCCCGTTATACAGAGTTGCATTGATGGAGTAGGAACATATCTCAAAAATGTCCCCTATTTTGTTTTTAATTTCATTTCATTTCATTTATTTCATTTTTTATTTTATTTCATTATCATTTCATTTATTTCATTTTATTATTTCATTTTATTTTATTTTTTATTTTATTTATTCATTTATTTATTCATTTATTTATTTGCCACCTATCTTGTAACAGAACGACTCTGGGCAGCTGAATAGAAATTCAGAAGAATTCCTCCATGTAGATATAATTTTCAGAAGATTAGAAATCGCAGGTCGTTCCTGAGTTAACGACCGCAATGGAGCCAGTCCATTGCAGTCACGGCTTCTGACGGTCACAAAGCAGATTGCTGAATCGCCCACAGTGGTGTAAGCAAGCGCCACAATTGTTAAGCGAACCAGTGGTTTGCTGTGGCCGTGGTTTTGCTGAAAAGTGGAAGTAAAATGCTGGCCGCAGAGCTCTACAAATGGCGTAAATGCAGCCCAGTTTCTCAGCATCCAGAATGCAGTTATGTGACTGGGGAGCGACCATTAGAACTAAAGATCCAAATTGTAAATCCTCCCTCCTTCCCCCCGAGTAAATCCATTGTAGCTTTGACCTTCGCTAAGTGACCAGTTGTAAGTTTTTTTCAGGCACATTTTGCCAACAAATCTAAAACCATTTCCAATTTCTTTTAATCAAGAGTGGTGGTGTCCAACTGCAAAAGTTGCACTGGTGATTCTGAGAATTGTGCGTTTCTGTTCCCCCAAATGATACTTGCCAAATTTCTCCCCCTAAACTGATTTCAGGGTACCATCAGAGTAAGTATCTTAGCCTTCATTTTGAGTCATGTTCTTAAAGCTGCTTTCTCTCATGTTTATTTGTATTTTATTTTATTTTATTTGTGTGTAATTGTGGGCAATGACCGACAAAATACATTTAAAAACCCGCAGAAACAACGGCCAAATTCAGCAAAGACAACATAACATGTAGAAAATAAAGTAAAGACAACATAACATACAGAAAGCTAGTTTAGTTTGGTGGATAAGGCACCGGGCTAGAAACTAGGAGACGATGAGTTCTAGTCCTGCCTTAGGCATGAAAGATGGTTGAGTGACTTTGGGCCAATCAACAGGAGATGTGAGTTCTAGTCCTGCCTTAGCCAAGAAAGTCAACTGGGTGTCTCTGGGCCAGTCACCAGGAGACTGGGAGTTCTAGTCCCACCTTAGGCATGAAAACCAGCCGGGTGACTTTGGGCCAATCGCCAGGAGACCTGTAGACCAGTTCCTCTCAGCTCAGCTCAGCCCACCTCACAGGGTTGTTGTGGGAAAAAATGGGAAGAAGCAGTATTAAATAGGTTGCTGCCTTGAGTTGTAAAAGAAAATAATAAAGGCAGGATATCAATTAAATAAAGAAATACCTGTCGTAGAAATCCTATAAAATTAAGAGGGGGGAAAAAAAATCAGAAAAAGGGGAGAATGGAATAAACTGCAGTCTAAAATGGAACATAAAACAGAAGTGGAAGAATCCACCAGAGAGCAAAACTTCCTAGCACCATCGCTCTGCTTCCCAATAAAACCCCAGGACCAAGGAAGGGAGCGGTTGGGAGCTTACCTGCAGATCAGAATGTGCCTTCTTCCCCAGGTGAGACGCTAAGAGTCCCTCTTCTCTTTCTCATCCTGCTCCAGTTCCACGCAGTCGCCTTGTCCACCAGGCCTCAACTGCTGACCAGCCTACCCAAGGTGAATCCGTCCCAGCATGTTGCTTTGCTGACCAAGCACTTACTGCATTGCCTAGCCTGCTACCAGCTCCTTCAGTTCAAGGGCTCCATGTTGGCCCTGGCCATCGTAAGCCTGGAAGTGGAGAAGCTCATCCCTGATTGGCTGGCTCTCATCATTGAGTTGCTCCACAAGGCACAGGTAGGACCAGTGCCGTCGGACCTTAGGGGCGGGAGTTTTTATCTTGATGCTGTCTTGGAATTTCGGAACGTAGGAAGAACGGTTGCAGGAACTGGGCCTGGCTAGTCTAGTGAAGAGAAGGACCAGGGGAGACAGGAGAGCAGTGCTCCAATA
>JANHFL010006029.1:0-30169 GCA_032468155.1 Oxyrhabdium leporinum
CCCTCATCTCTCTCTCTCCTCTCTCCTCTACCTATTTATCTATCAGATTTTACATATACATACACACAACTAAAGAACACTAAATATAAAGTATTTTTAGAAAACAGTAAAAAGTAAAAATGTTACAAACCACTTTCCTGGCTTTTGTTATTGTTTTTCAGAGAAATGGCTTTAGCGGTTTACGTTTTGTGGGTAAGATTTTGGCTGATTTCTTTAAAAAATATATTAGACTTCTGCAGCCTAAATGCCAAAAACAAATTGACCGTGATCTATGGATGATAAAGCCCTAGATAACTATGTTCCCCCAAATATTACTATAGTTTCTTGCTACTGATGTTTCTTAACCTTACATATTATTATGAATTTGGTCCTTTGATGCCTAGTACTATTCCAATGCCTACCTCTGCAAACAAAACCATTCTAAGTCTTTATTTCAGTTGGTTTCATAAAGAAATCCACTAAAGAGGAACTAAATGCACAAACGATGTTACTTAGTGCTTGTCCTGATGTCTAATGCAAGTATGCAAATCATGCCAGGACATGATGGATTTATCACCATCCTTTCCCACCACTGCTGCTGACACCTGTGTGGAGTAAGAAGTCTCACACAACAATACAAAAGGCCTGGTCTGACAATTCCTTATCAAAATCCAGCACCAAACCATTATGCAAAGTGAATAGTCCAGATCAGCTAAGTGTTCATTCAATAAGTTAGGAAATACTCAAAGAATTAGACATGAATAATTGTCAGAATTTTTTTAGAGGTCATACAAGTCATCGAGCAAAGGTTGTTTTCATGGAATAAATCTGTCTGAGCCAAGTTGTCACAGATGCTGTTTCAGCCTTTGAATGAGCCACAGCAAAAGCTTTCATCCTTTGCTGCTCAATTTCCAAGCACAACTAGCACTGCTCAAGTTGAACTGGAGCTGCTGGGCTGCCTGGAAGGAACAACTGACTCCCTAATTTATAGGATGTCCCAAGGATTTTAGAGTAGCTTTAAGCTTTTAAAGCATACATTGCACTAAGACATTCTTTCAGCAGCCTGGCACTTCTCAGATGTTTTCACAGACTTGATGGGATATGTTACAGAATCTGAGTTCAGACATTGAAAGCAGTGGAAGATACTCTATCAAGATCTATGTCCTGCACCTACAGGCTTAATTTTACCAAATGTTTATTATTATATAGACATGATAGGATTTTATTATTTATTTGTTTTAATTTGTATGCTGCCCATCTCATCAGAGGCGACTCTAGATGGCTTACATATTTAATTATTAAATTAAATCAGGGATGGGCTTCAAAGAATTTAGCAACTGGTTCTCTGCCTGGTTGCTGGGTGGACGTGGCCATGGTGGGTGTGGCCTAGTCAGCCTCTTGCACCAGTCTGACCTGGGAGTGAAAACGGGCCATGGGGGGTGTTTTCGACCTCCCCAGGCTTCAGAGGCTTTCTTTGAGCTTCTGGGAGGGCGAAAATGGCCTCGCTGGGCTCCGGAGGCTCTCCAGAGGCCGGAAACGGGCCCATTTCTGGCCTTCTGAAACTTCCAGAAGGTCCATTTTTTGTCCTCCCCGGGCTCCAGAGGCTTTCTTCGGGCCTCCAGAAGAGCGAAAACGGCCTCCCTGGGATCTGGAGGATGAACCAGCGATAAAATTCAATACTAGTTTGCCCGAACCAGTGCAAACCGGTATCAGCCCACCCCTGAATTAAATTAATAATTATAAAATCAAATATAGGGATATTTAATTTTCCCTATTGGAACATCATATTGACACAGCTTATCTTTGAGGCCTTTTGGAAGATCTTACCTCGGGGGCAAGACGTTCCAGAAGATGGGAGCCGTGGCATAAAAGGCTCTTTTTCTGGTCCCCACCAGCTGAAATTCCCTGGCTGGTAGGGATTTATAGCATGTCCTTTCTGCCAGCACGGATGGGACAAGTTAATCCCATTGGGGTGAGCTGGTTTCTCAGGTAGCCAAATCCCCAACCCCCAGTCTGTGGACTGGAACCAGGCTGTGGCATGCCAGAAACCCACAAACAAGCAAAGCCCCATCTATGGAAGGCAGGCAGCATGCGAAACCATGCCCCCTCTGGTCCATGGAAAAACCTCTCTCCACAGAATTGGACCCTGGCACCCAAAAGATTGGGGGTCTCTGGCCTAGATCCTCATGTTATAAAACAGGACACTTGAAGGGCAGAGTCTTGTCAAGATCTCATAGTTAAATGGCCTTGACTCCTGAACTAGATTCTCATATCTGAGATATGTCAATGAATCTCTTCTGTAGAACTGGTTAACAAGTTATATGTCATGTACTGTATAGGTTTCAGACATAGGCTAATCAATATTTTTAAGAAGGTTCTTTATATGAAAGGTGTGCAGTCAAATACCATCTATAGCATCACTAGCATATGTAATTTGATATCTAATCTTAACAGTGTTATATGCAGTACTCTTTCCTACTCAGACAGATTATTTGATCCCTCAGATATGATTATGACATTTTTCCATTTCAAAAATGCTTTTAAGACCTGAATATGTGGAATACTCAGTAATAAAGATGAACAATCATATAAGTCATGTCTAACGTATAAGATGGTCAAAATTTGCCCAATGTAGTCACAGTGCCACAGATGAAGGCAACACATGCTAGTTTTTCATGCTATAAATGAGGCCAGGAGTGGGGTACAGACTGAGCAATACCAAATGTGATGGGCTTTGTCCACTTTCAGTTTAATTAAAGGATAGTTAACCTAGTTTAACCTATTTCTCTATTTATCATGGTTCTTCCTCATTTATTCATTTTTAATTAACATATGAAATTTATAAATAATTTTCAACACAGGTTGGAGATCAGAGATGGTGTTTGGGCTTGGACTGGATCCCTAGCAAGAGAAGGTTGGTAGAGAATAATATGATATTGGAACAGAGCTCTCTGATAAGGAGCCAAGGTCACAGATGACCTCATGGACCAATCTGGTTTGGATTAATTGTCAGGCTTCTATCAGATGATGTGAGATAACTTATAATTTGTTTACATAGAACCATGTTCACTTGCTATTTCTAGTGACTGCCAGCTCCCAGCTGGGATTGGGCTTTGCAGGCAAAAGCATAGCAGGGAAAGCAGAGAATTTGAGTCTAAGCCCAAAGCAGCACCAAAAGGTGTTAGCTAGAACCAATAAACTTTGTGACAAATTTCCAAAATATATTTCATGTATCTTGATGCTCATTTACCTTATTTGGCACTGCCAGTGAGTGAATTAATTTGAGTCTAGATGTACTGTTATGAACATTTGTTCAATTAACAGGCAGGGCTCAAAAGCAGCCATTGAAATATTCAGAATTACTTACGATGTACCAAAAGAGATAATTATCTATAGGGAGCATTTCATGGTAGTAGTGGAGTAGCAACTATGTATCATATAGAAAAGCATATCCCTGTTTTTTTTCTGCATCTATTCAGTCTATCAATTAAGCAGATATTTTTATAGCAGTCATTCCCAACATTCTCAATATAGACTAGCAGTTACTTCATACATTATAAAATACAATCCTATTCCCAAAGTACTATTTCCAGGCTTAAAATAATAAGCACATACATCTGTCAGATGTCATGTGTTAGTTATAATAACGCAAGTAGCCATGGGAACAGACATAGAATTCTTTGTTTTTATGTGATGCTTTCACAAATACACTTAACATGAATGACCATTGAATTTTCTTACTGATTTCGTAGTTCATTAGGCAATCGATTTGGGAATGGAGGTGTTCTCTTTGAAGAATTGATATTGGCTATTGTTCAGGCCCTGACTTTTTATTTTTCCTCTTCAGAAATATTTTCAGGAAGAGCCCTACTTGCACATATCCAAGGAACATTATATAGATACATAGTGGCTTGCTTTCCATAATTCAGGGTATGGTATTGAAGCCATTCCTGTAGAAATGCTGCAGCAATTGCACAATCACTTTTCCTTTTCTATAAAATGGTTATGAAAACAGAAACAATGTAGCACATGGCCATAGAAAAAGATCACCAGATCCATAGGCATCAAAACACTAGATGTGTAATTCTTAAAGCAACAGATTCAGTTAATGTCAAATTCATTATAGCATTGTTTTGGCTTTATAATAATCCTCACACCTCTTTACCTGAGTACACTCCTTAAAGATATACAGGGTCAGAAAGGATTAATGCTATTACTCATGGAAGATCCCTAAACTGAATGAAACTAAACCCTCAATGAAAAATTATGTGCATTGGATTGTGCTGTCCCTGGCCTTAAACCAAAATTTGCACTGGCCCATTGCTATATAAAATATTCTTCTTCTCCAGAAATAATACTAGAAGTGTGTATACAGTGCGTGTTTGATTGCTCCCTCCCTTTTATGAAAGTTCTTTGAAGGAAGTTGCTAGGACGTATATGATTTATAAAAAGAGAGGACAGCATTTTCCAAATTCTTAACATACTATTTAGGAGATTAATATTTTGGGGAATTATTTTAAGCTTCATTAATTTTTGAACTCTTGCTTGGAAACTGAATATGGTATTGCATTAAATTGATTATTGTTAATGCCTTATAATAGCCACGGATATTTTTCCCCCTTTCATTTTCTTAAACTACAGCAAGTGCTGTATAGTATTTAAGGAAAACACAATACAGTAAGCACAGGTAGAAAGAAATTAAAGGCAGACTAGAAAATGGGAATCTGGTTTAAGTAAGTAAGAGGTTGGCAACTACGATGTAATCCAGATACTAAAGAAGAGAAGCATCTTCTTACATTCCTGCCATTGAAATGCTGCAGAAGATGAATGGAGCAATCCATCCCTTTCCATCGAAGTCTAGCAAATTTGTCAAATTTGTTGCAAGCTAAGGTTTGTATGTTGATTTCTAAACAAGCAAATCTGAGTTCACAGGTATATAAAAAATATTGCTTACATTTGTTTACTTACAGTTTGTTTACATGGAAAATAGTTGGAAATTTGACTAAACACAGAAAATTATAACTACAGTATTAAGAAACATTTTTAAAATTGTAGTTCTATATTGTAACTCAAATAAAAATAACATTAAAATACTTCATTAAAAATACATTCTTTGTTGTTAATGTCATATCACAGAATCTGCTAAATGCTCTGCAAGCTACTATAATCACTTTCCGTGGTTGTACACATGTACTAAATTAATTTATATAGTCATACAAATTAATATAATTATTATGCTAACCATAAATGTGTATTTCCTGTAGAAGTAAATATATCCTCTAATAGATAAGTTCAATTCTCTGTTAATGATCCAATTGAGCAAATATTCTGCAGACTTATGTTCTCTTCTGGTTTTATACAAGACAAAAAAACAACAGCTGTTTTCCATATTAACTTTGCTACTTTATCAGTTAATAAACAGAGTCATTTTCCAAATTTCGCCTTGCCTGCAATTTTTAAAACCAAATTTACAATATTTGGAATACTAAAGAATGATGCATTAAATTGTATGCTGCATAAATGGATAGATACCGGTAATCTGTTGTAACAAATAGAGGACAATTCCCAAGGGTCCATAGGTATCATTAGATCAGCTCCAAGAAGCCAAATAAATATGGAATCTGAGGAAATATTTGGCAGTTGCCATTTTGGTTTAGACTGTAGTACATGTTACTGGATCAAGCTCTTCTAAGTTATTCAGTTTTCATATCAGGTACCAAATATCTTTGAAAATTCTTAAGCAAATGGTAAACATGTTTTCGTCTCAAATTATTTGTCCCTGGAATATGATATCCAACATTCAAATCCTTTGAACATGGAGGTACTCACAATTAATTATCATAAACTTACCTTTCCAAGTCTGGCACTTTATATAGTGCACATACGTTATGACTATATCATGCAAATTCCCAGCTATGGGGTACCATTACATCTGAAAGACTATAGGTTTGAAAAACTATCACAAAGCAATTTGTGCTTGAATATATCATAAGTTATCAAACATGTCAACTTACAGTTCTTTATCTTTTTATTGATATTTTGAGTTAGATATTAAACTGTTAAAATATTTGTCTGTTCTACTTTGTTTGCTATCCTTACCACATAATACTAAGGGAAAAAAAATCCAGGGTAATCAAATGACACAGTGAATCATTAAGAATTTTTCATTAAAATTCAACACACACACACACACACACAGTGTGTGTTGAAAAAGATTCTTAAAAATGGAAAATGATAATATGTAATACTAGTATCACATCTGTTAAAACCTAATTAACTTTCATGCTCTGACACAAAAACATCTAGATGGACAGCTCCGCTAACTTGTTGCAGCAAACACAATATGGCCATTTTGTTCTTGTCTAATGCCATACTGCTACTGCATGAGATTGAATGTTTTTACTCCCAACAAATACTTCCAAACACAGCAGGCTTTATATCCGAGGATCATGTACAGGGCTGCATTGTTAGAATCCTATTGTGACACCTTTAACACCAACAAAACCATTGTAAAAAAGGCTATCAATGATCCTAAAAGGAACATATGAACATAACTGATAAACAGTAAAGCCATGAGATTTAAAGTGTTATGCAAAATATGCCCTTTGAAAAATAATTCATAAATAATACTGTACAGTATAGCATCTTCTTAAAATATATGCAAATATATTTTGGCATGCATAGAGGAACTTAAGCTGTTTATTTTCAAGTAAAGCTGAGATCAGTTAATTGTGTATTTTTAAGAGGTCCAGACAAACACAATCTAGCTGAAGAGGATACAGTTTTCACATTTGGTGCTTATTGGAATTTGTTTTACAAATTTTATTTTTGTATATATTGAATGTATTCTTAAATAATTTCAAGCTAATTCATAATTTATTTCCTAGACCAAATATGTAAAATTGTCTGGTTCTTAATATGATAAACCTCTCTCCCTCCCCATTAAATAGCTTTCTGCTAATCAAGTAAAAATAAACATGTTAAATATTCAAGTTGTGTGGGCAAAGTTCATAATATAACAAATACAGTTTTTACTTGTATGTGAGAGCACACCTATGCCTAAACTGTGACTTCATATGCTTTGTCTCATCTTCGATGGGATTAAAATTATTGCCAAATTCCAGCATTTACTGAATATTCCTTTCCCTGTTTAAGAAAAGTGTGACATCTGCACCTCGAGGTCTTGGATGCCATGAAACATTCCTCAAGTGTACCAAACCTGGAAACAACAACTTCCAAGTGCACATACTCCTTGGCCAAACATGCACATGTGCAACAATAAACATGTGACCATCCTGAGGCAGGTTTGCCTCCTCTTTCTGCCTCCCTCCCGTGGCAGTCCTTTGCAGGAAGGAGATGAGTTGCAAGTGGCCCCAAGCCCCAACAGGCCAGAAGCAGCCCCCCCTCTTACCCTACATTCCTGCTGCCCTTCCACCTTGGCAAGTCAGCCTCAGGTGGCCACCCCCTTTGGCCTCGCTGCAGCCCAATGGGGGCAATGTCACAGGCAGGGGCTCTTTCTAGCTCTTTCTAGCCCCTGGGTAGACACACTCCGGATCTCTTCGCACTGCCACGGCCAGGTCCCTCCTGGACGGTCAGGATCGCTCCCAGCAGAAAGAGGAACCGTGTGTGTGTGTGGGGGGGGGGGCGCCTTACCAGTCCGTCTGAGGCTCGTCGATGACCAGGAGCAGCTTGAACTTTTTGGCTGCCGCTGAGGAAGACGAGGAGGCATCCACCAAGCCCGCCGAGGCTGCCGTCTGCTTCACGGCGTTGGAGAGGGAGCTGAAGAAGCTGCTGCCCACCGACTGCTGCTGCGGCTGCGGCTGCGGCTGCTGCTGTGGCGGCGGCTGAGACGGCTGAGGCGGAGGCGCCGCCGGCTGCGGCTGCTTGCGCTCCGAGGCCGGGGAAGAGGAGGAAGGAGATGCCGAAGAGGCAGGCGGAACCGCCGGAGGGGGAGGCTGTTGGGGCTCCGGCCGCTGCAGGTCGGTCATGTACCCATTGGGCAGGTTGGCGATAAAGCTGCTGTCCGAGAGCCTGCGCCGCAGAAAGTTCATCATTTGGCCGCCGAGCCGAGGGAGAAGTGGCCGACGACGAGAGGTGAAAGGAGCAGAAAGGAGGGCTGGCTGGCGGCTTTTCTGCTTTGCCCGCCGCCTCGCTGGGTGCCAGAGAAGGAGGGAGCAGGAGCGCTGCCGCTGCTACGTGCGGGAGCCGCCGCGGCTGCTGCTAATGCCGCCGCTTCCCCGCTTGTCCCGCCCTCCCGTCTCTAGGTGGCAGCCGCCCAAGCCGTTGCCTTGCCTTGCCTTGCCTCCCTTGCTCTGCTCTCAAGGCGGGCGGGGGGAAATGGCGCCAAACCGCGCCCTTATCGCCCGGCCCGAAATCTCCTCTTGAGAAGCCCGCGTTCAGCCGCCGACTCCCGTCCCTCGGTGGGAAAGCTTCCGCGCTGCCGGCATCCTCCCCGCGCGCAAAAACTCCTCGCAAAAAACCCCCCTCAAAACAACAGTCCTGCTCCTGTTTTTCAACCCTGCGCGTTTAGTTGGCGAGGTCTCCGCGGGCCAGGGTCAACCGTGCCCCGCAAAACTCCTGGCTCCGACCATTTTAAAAGGCGAGGCTCCGCTTCACACGTGCAAAAGAGGGTAGCTGTCATGGGAACGCGAGATCGCCACGGTACCTGTGGCCCCGGCAGTATCACGCAAAAGGCAGCTTCATACAGAGAGGCAAGTTTTTCTTTCGAATCTGAAGGGCAGCGTCTACACGAAAGATATTACCCTGAATTTGTTTTAAGCCTGCCATCTGGAAGTGGCCTGGACATTATAAAAGCAACAGCCGCAAAATGTTTAACATTTAATAGCCAAATCGGTGCCTGGGAATCTCAGCATGAAAGATATTTTAACAGGACAAACGTTTACACTGTAGGTATCACCTTCTGCTCTTAAGGACAAAGTCACATTAGGAAGCTGCCATGGAGAAGGTCCTTCTTAGTCCCTACCAGCTGTATCCTGGCCACCCTGATGGAAGGAGCGTTTCCTCTCTCCAAGTTTTAACTTTTATATGACATAATTTCTCAGACTATACCCTAAAGCTTCAAACTGAACATTTGGTATGGAGATTAAAAACATTTCTGAATAACAAGAGGGAAAATGTTAAATTCAGGTATGAGGGAACATTCTCACTTCAATCAGCACATTACAGCTTCTAGCAGATATATTCAAGAGGCTGCAAATAAAAGTGAAAAGTGCTTATTCACTGAATCTTCTACACCTGCACAACACAGTATCTCTGATATTAATCCTTGTCTATTGCTTATTTCCAGCAGCCACAATTGCCAGTAAAAGGTCATTCAAGGCGTCAGAAATAATAAAACCTCATCTTGAGCAGCTGAAGATCATCAATAACAGCCACCATACCAAAAACACCTTTTCTGGGTGTGTAGATAAAATAGCCAGACTTTATCATGTCATTTTGACATGATATATGTATTCTTAAGGTAGGCACAAATGAGAGCAGAATATGGGGGATATTCTAGGCAGAGTTAAAAGTAATTTTTCCTTAGGTAAAGAGCCACATAGCTGACAACCTCCAGTTCCAGTTGTACAGATGAGCCAAATGGTGATTACCCAAAAATAATCACATATTTTTCAGCCTTTTGAACAAACTTCTACTTCCTTAAAAGTCTACATTGTAAATGTGAAGAAAGCATCATTGAAATAACTGACTCTTCTTAAATACAACATAAACTTCCTGTTCACTATAACATATTCTCCAGGACCAACACAATATATTAACATTTTGCAATATATGTGTATCTAATTTGGGGAGGGCATTTAATGCAAAAGTATCAGTCTTTGAATAAGAAAGTTAGCTCTGCTAGATTCAGATTCATTTATCTCTTAAAAAATGAAATGCCAAAAGTTTTTAGAACATCTTCTGTTTAAAAAGAATATAAAGGACAGTTCAATGCACTCTGCTTCTTTTTGGTATTTTTCTATTACCTATTATTAAATCCTTGGCTTAGACTTCCAGAATTCCATTATCACCTGAATGCATTTCTGGTTGAAATTGAACTTGGCAAAAGACAAACTCAGTGGGTCAAGACTAAAGTTGGAATATATTGCAGCCAAGCATCTTGGGGGGTGGGGGTGGGGAGAATATTTATGTATGGCAAATATACCTGCCACTTTGACCAGCTAGTCAAGATGAGGAAGCATTTTGCTGCTACAATAATATGACGATGATAAACAAATCTGTTTTAAAAAGGGCACTGAGTTTTTCAGCACTGTTTTTATACAATACAGTGTTTTCAAATGTTCTTGTCCTTATCTTATTCCTCTTTCTGTGAAGAGGACAGCTGCAGGAAAACTGATTTCTATCTGGAATTTCTTTGAGATCTACAGCATTACCAAATATTACCAGAGTTTATTTTGCTTATTACAGCACCTGTGTTTATTATACGCTTATATTAATTTTTATATGGTATGGTTATAAGCTTATTTATAGCCATCTACTGTAAATCACTTTTATGCCCCTAAAGTGAAGTTTATAAATACTATTAAGATAAATATAAATAGCAGTACTATTTTAAATACCATTTATAATGTTCATACCTTAAACATTCTTCATAAGCCCCATGCAGTTTACTGGCCTTTTGCTGTGAATGCTAAACACTGTCAGTATGCTTCTCCGAGAGAGGTATGTTAGTCATCAAAATCAGTTGATCTTGGTCATGATGCAGTAGCTGTCAACTCTATAAACATCTAGCTCTGCGTGTGATTAAAACAACTAAAGGAGGAATTTTTAAGTAGGCACCATATGCTAAATGTGTTTGTGAATCCATCCAGACAGCTGGTTGCAATCAAGCAATCTCAGGTTTGGATGATGATCTGTATTTGCTGCAATTTAACCCAAGATGATAACTTATTAACACCAGATTTAATGAATACATCTGAATCTGCGTATAGAGAATGTATTCCAAGCTGGCTTAATTGCGGCAGACTTTTACAGTGCAAGCCTTCTTTAAACATCCCATGACTAAACTATCCTGAGCTGAATGCTATCACCCTAGGATAATTTGGTTAACTGGATCATGCAGCCAAGTGAAATGAAGAGTTTTACTATGCATCACAGTTATTAATATTGTACAGCTCAAAGCATGGTCTAAAATGGTCGTCCATTGATTCTTTAAATAAATCTTAGTGCATCAGTTCTTCTGCAGCATTCTCCTGTTTTCTTCAATAGAAGAGTTAAGGGAAGAAAAATGGAGTGGAATCAAAGACTGAAGATGCCTAAGGGAATCCATTTCCTCAGGCTTGACAGTCTATTTGCACAAAAGAAGGTTTGCAATGGGAACTTTGTGTATATACTGAATGTAACAAAAATATTTTCAATCAAAAATACAGCTCTACTCACCTCTCTACCATTCCACCGCTATTGTTACAGCTGCTACTAATTTTAGTTCACATTTTTTTAATTAAAGGAGAAAACAGAAATAAATACTTATTTTATCAATTGTGATGTGAGGTAGGAGAAAATGGAAAACAATGATAGGCTCAAGTAAGCTACATGGTTGAATGATTACTTAATCGTAACATAATTTAATTACTAGGCTACAAAAGCTGCCAGTATTCATTAGGTACTTGATTCTGACAGTATTTAGAACTTTCTTTTTTATTCCACATTTTAACCACAAAACAAAAACTCTCCTATTAAGTTATCAGTTTATCTTTGGAGGTATTTTCAGTTTGGATAACTGTTACTGCCATCCTTAAATATTTGTTTTGAAACCACCTACTTCAAAAAGTAAGGATTAAATGTTTAGCTGGATCATAACAATTTACAAACAGAAAAACACTAATATATTTAAGAATGTGTTTTATAGTAAATTTTGCACTAGTTTTTTCTGCACAGTAATTACAATAGTATGTTGTTTCCTATTCATTCTGTTTTAATAGAGTAACATAATCATTTCCTGAATGGCTAAATAAATTCATACTTCATTATAACATTATGCTGTCCATGGTGCTGCACTGTAGAAAATTGACAAATCTATTATAGCACATTATCCATATAATGAGAAGACTAGAATAGAATTGGTTGTCCATATAGCTTCGTCTCCCCAAAAGAATGGAAAAGAAAGATTTTAAATACAGGTAAATTTGATAATTTTTGAAAGGTTAATATACATCACTTATCACAATGAATATATTTTTATACTTACTAAAACAACTTGCATTGTCATTTTCAGGTTGGAAATTAACATTTTGCTAATGAGACAATAACATAACATACCTACAGACCGAAGTTCTATGGAAAATGTACAATATACAGAAAATATCCTAGTTTTTGTTCATGAAAACAATTCCCTTGATGATGGTGAAGTTGAAGGTTGACCTTGGATCTCTTTATATGTAGAGAAATGCATACATAATCTTGTAGAAGGAACTCAGGAACAGTTTAGGCAAAATTATAGATACCTCTGTCTAGGAAAGAAGTTTGAGAAAGAAATTCAAAATTACCCTGAATCGATTATGTTTGGTATAATAAAGGGTAGAAGGGAATTCTGGAAGGCTCTGTTAAGATTCTGTTGTTATACCCTAAAACAGTAAAATAGCATTCCTGTAAAGGACAGGAATCTAGAGAAAGGAGAAAATTAGTTTTTATAAGAATTATGTCATTCTTGAATACCAAAGGAAGGGCAATGGAGGGTGCATTGGAGGGACAATTCTTGCTCTGTGTCAACACAATATTTTACTACAAAGTAAAATAAGTGCTGCGGTGGCTCATGTGGTAAGACGCTGGGCCTGTGCATCACTGAGGTTAACAATCCAGCGGCTCAATTTCTTTCAGCGAATAAATTGGAGGGACAAGAAAGGAGCCTCCCTCAATTGCCTACCGGCATTCAGGTATCCCATGTGTAAAGATAACACCGCCCCAAAAAAATCCTTTCACAGAGGCAGCCAGCCACCTCAGTGATCCCTGGCTAACATGTGCCATACACTAAATAAATAAATTTGCTACAAAAGAGGATGCCTATTAAAAAAATTGAGACTTCAAAAAGAGATTTAAAAGAAATTCAAGAAAGCTACTTCAGTAACCTGGAGGTTACTGAAAACAATAATTGAGGTTTATCTAGAATATATTCCACAATGTGAGAAAAGGTCAAATTCAGCAAATTCAGAAATAGGTGAGCATGGTTTTCTAGCAATGTTTAAGAAGCCATAAAAGTTAAGAAGGAAATGGAATGCCTCTCCTAATCAGCAAGACAAAAAGTGCAAGCTGTTAGGAATGTAAAGAACACAGAAGAATCTGTAGTGCAAATGGAAAATGTGAGAGCTGAGATGGCAGCTGGAGTTTCTCAGAGCTGGCAGTGCTGAAACATACAACAGCTGCTCATTTTCAAGGCCATCAAACTCCATAACAAGAATCCAGGAATTCATTGGAAGGTCTAGAAAAAACATCAAGCAATGGGTATAGAAGTCATTGACACTTTCATGGACAGTGGGGAATTAGCTGCTATGTTTGGATTTATTCTTGTGTGAGATAAATATTCTCTGCTTGAATCAATCTGTGAGACTTCTGACAGAACTAATCAAGTTAAGTGCTCAGAAGATCTGTCATCCACTGCCAAGGATTCTGATAACTGAAACATGAAAAAGAACAACCTAACCTATATTCAAAGCAGAAAACCAGCCAGGTAAGTAGATGGGCAATAAGACAACAAATGAATGAAAGGGATGTTCAAAGATGATATGGAAACTGCAAAATAACTGGAGTCTTTGCTTTATTCTTTTCTATTAAAGATATACAGCAAATACCTAAGGCAATGTTGGCAGTCTTAAGGAGTCACCAACACAACAAAGGTCAATAATATAAAATGGTGGTGGGCACAAGAGGACACATCCTTTTTGCATACGATGCCTGCTATGCCTAGTAAAAAGGTTGGACATTCAATTACTTGATTGCACCTACCATTTTGATATTGTTAACTATTGTTGTGGATACTTTGGGGAGGGAAATCAGAGCAAATCATGAAAATTGAAGCAACCATAAGATATGTTGAGATATCTTATGGTTACCTCACTATTGGAGATCATCAGATTCTGATTTCTTAATGAATGTAAAGAATGTCAATGTATATAGAATTAAATGCCTATTTACATCAGTAATAACTTGGTATACATCAATTCAGAACCCCTTTTGAACCAAAATAGCCACATCCTCAGTTGTTGTAAATGTCTGTGAAGTAAATCTCTCCCACCCAATCCTTCATTAATAGAGATGTATCCTGTTCCTTTAAATGAGTCTCATTCTGTAGAGAAGTAATATCTGTCCTTAACGTTTTTAATATAAAATTACATTTTGTGCTTTAGGTTCTCATAGCCTTTTTACATTAATGCTAACTCCATCAATTATTTTATTTTGCCCCCTTATCAATGTTTTCCCAGATAAAACTGAAAACTACCCTAAAAAAAGTCTACACTCCTCTATGAACTGTAAGTGGTTATTTAATACTGATCAAATCTTTCATAGCATAAATGTACCAAATATGAAGTAATCATGGATGAAATTTATTCTAGGTTTTCTGTGAAATGATTTGGTGGGTTTTTTTAATTGAAGGATTCATAGTAATCACTTGATAACAAAACAAGACCAATCCAATTATTTAAATTGTTTTTCTAATTTGTACAAAGTAATCATGGATGTGTCATGTACTATAAAATGTTAAGCCACATATGGATGCAAGTAAAAAAAAGAAATTGAGAAGAGGTAGTAGATGAAGCATAATGCTTAATTATGAATACTGATTTAATTTATATTTTCCAAAACATTTAAATAAAGAAAGAGGATATAATGTCTAACATGCAAAGCTGCAATACATGGAAAACCAGTCTGCCTATCCTTCTGATCTTGATGTCTTAAGAAAACCACTGTAATCTAATGTTTTGGACTTGGACAAGGGAGAGCTAAGTAAAAGGTCCTATTCAAATTTGGCCACCATGAATTTAGGTTCTTGGCCATTGTAATAGTAAGCTTTATTTTCTTTAAGTATAGTTAATTTTGTGATTCATGAGTTTATTTTGGGAGTCAAACTATTTGTCTCTGTGTATAAATGTCCTTTGTTAAACATCTGCTTTGAAAAAAAGTTGGTTTAAGTTGGTGTGAACTATTTTGGATACATGAAATTCTCTTTCGGCTTCTGTGCATGATGGTGATAGCCACCCAATTTGTCATTAGTATTTCATATTCCATGTTATTATCATAATAGTTGAGCCATCATTATAGCCCTCCTTAGTCTGAGCCAGAGAAAACTATCTTGCCTGAGCACATAACTGAACACGTCATCACTTTGCTGCCTGCCTTCCAGTTTACTTGTATAGCTTAGGAGGAAGAGATTTCTTTCATCTGAAGAAATTATATCTTCTTCATTTGGTCTGGATTTTTTAAACATTGCTTTCCCGAAAAAGCCTGTCTGCCAGAGTCATATCACAGCTTAACAGCCTTTGGAGGATGTTACTTAAAAAGAGACCTATCTTGAGGCAGTGAGCCTGGTGCCAGTCCATTTACAACCATGGTATAGCATCACTGGAGGCTTTTTCTGAAGTCTCTTCAAAAGAAAACTGAACTACTGATTCTGTTAAAGCCTAGTGTCGGGGTATCCAGTAGTTGAATGAGAGAGAACAGGAACAATTCTGGGAGCAAACAGTGAAATAATTGTTTATGAGCACAATGGCTGATTTTAGGGAAGCTTTAATACAATATTCTATCTCTAAAGAGATAATAATTCTAGCAAGCTTTAGAATATTGTGTTATTGAAAAATATGTATGAACACTATCTAAATATTAAATAAAGCGTTATTGTTTCTGAAAACAAAAAACATATTACTTCTTCAACTGTCCAGACTAACAAAATAATATGTGCACAATTTAATGGTGTGAATCATATCTGGGCAAATTCTCTCTCAGGTACTGTATTTACAACAATAGGACAGAGATCTCAAATGCAAAATGCTTGCATATCTGTATGGCTACATTTGAAATAATAATCCAATCTCCAGCCCTTCCTGGAAGAAGCAAGAATTATTTCAATGGATTAAATAAAGATTTCCATCCATCTTCAGCTCCAGAATATATTTCCCTCTGTTGCCAGACAACTTTCAGAAAAGTTTCTTCTTAAGACACTATAATTTTTCCGATGCAAATAGAAACAAAAATCAGGTTTTTTAAAATTTGTTTTCAGCCTGTGTGAACACACACACACACACACACAACACCCCAACACACATATTGAAAAGAATGAATTTATAATCTTTCTTTTAAAAACTGCTTGCTTTTTCTAAGTATGGTAACATGAACGTCAAGAGTTAATAGTTGCCCTTACAGTAATTATTGACGCAACTGTACCATGAATAAAAAATGTATTTTTATTCTTAGCCATCTGTTAATGAGCTTGTCATTAGGCCTTTTAAATATTATTTTTCATTTCACTGGTTTCTTTCTTTTTTCTTTTTGCTCACTTGTCATAACTAAGCCTCCTACAATGTAATCATGTGCAATTCTTTTTTGGTTATTTAGATACAACTGATAAACTTTTGTGTAATTACTTGCTTTGGTAATCAACAACAGTTTGGCAGCAGATTTATATTTTCTCTTTTCAAAAAGGGTGCATTGCTAAAACCAAAGCAGTTTGACTAAGGCAAGTAACCAAGCAAAATTCTGGAAGTATTATTGGCAAAATTTGGGGTGCAGCCACATAACAAGACAAGGGAGGACAAATACAATTGATCTTTGTGCTTGTATTTTGACAGAAGTGGCATCTTATATGTTACACACACTTTCCTCCCCAACTATTCCAGCTTCCAGAATGATACCTCATTTTTTTTTATTTGTTGTGCTTCCAAAGAGAATTATTTTGCAAAATAAAAAAACAAAACAAAAGATTCATCAATGAATTGATCAATGACTTTTTAGATCAAAACCTTTACTTGTAGGATGCTTTTTTTTTCTTACAGATGTAAGGTCCATTTAAGTCAATTGTTCATATCTTTGATTAAGATATGTATAGACTCTCACTGTTGGCTGAAATCCAAAGGACATTTACTGAGAAATATATTGTCTTGAATTCTATGGCGATAACTTATAAGTTACTTGTACAGTACAGTAGCACTGTAAAGTTATTCTTTTACAGCACTGCTACTACATATCTATGCTATTTCTTTTATATCTATTTTAATAAAAGTAATATTCAGTAATGCTGCAAAATGTTCACATATCCAAAGCAATATCAACTCTTTAATCACTTTTGAAGTTACTTGGCTTAATTAACTTTTAATTTGAGTTTTAAAATAATGCAATAGGCAGATTTTAATAAAAGAGCAACAGTCTTGTTAATTATGTTGTACTTAAACCATTAACTTTATCATCAAACCTCCTTCAGACTGAAAGAAGATAGGAACATTTCTACCCCAGAGACAGAACTAAGGTACTGTAAAATATTTCATATTGTCTTATTCTGTAATTCTTTAATTTTATGCTACTACAATATATAGTATAGGTAGTCCTCCACTTACGACCACAATTGAGCCCAGGATTTATGTTGCTAAGTGAGAAATTTGTTAAGTGAGTTTTGATCCAGTTTACATTTCTTGCCAAATTTGTTAAGTGAATCACTACAGTTGTTAAATCAGTCACACAATTGTTAAGTGAATCTGGCTTACCCATTGACTTGGCTTGTCAGAAGATCACAAAAGATGGTCCCATGACCCCAGGACACTGCAACTGTCTTAAATATGAATCAGTTGTCAAGCATCCAAATGTAAATCACGTGACTATGGGGATGCTGCAACAAAAAATGATCATGTCATTTTTTTCAGTACTCTTGTAACTTTGAACGGTCACTAAACAAACTGTTGTAAGTCAAGGACTACCTGTTTATGAATACCATTTTCATTTATTCCAGTCCATCTTCCTTCAAAATATATTCTACATATAATTTGAATAAATAAGGGAGAACATGCAGCTTTCTTTCACTACTTTGACAAAGTAGAGTCAAACTGTTTCTGTCAACTCTTGTTAACTTCATGATAACTGGATTAAGAAACAGATTCTGCAAGACTAGAGCTGTACTATATTGAAATAGGTTACATTAACAGAATCCTACATGCCTTTGTCTTCTCCTCCCTCCCTTTTATAATCAGAGAGTTAAGCAGAGTCTAGTTTGAATCAACCAAAAGGAAAGTACTACATAAATACGAAGCATAGAATAGCCAAGGCAAAACAGCCAAAGCAGGTAGAGAGAAGTTCCCTGAGGATGGGCTCCAGCATGAGTCTGAAAGCTCGGAAGACTAAATATCTGGTCCCAGTAACCAACCCAGATTGGATCTTGCAACATTATCCTGGGACACATATATTTGCCTTCATTAGTTATGTATTTGAGTATGCATTTGACTTCCATTTGAATGCTGGTCATTGGCTGTAACAAAAAACTGACTGACTGATTTCAATATCCCTAAAAGTCCACTAAATACTTTCTTTTGTTTAAAAAAATAAATGTGTTATTCATAATTATGAAAGAATAGTGAATTTATTAATGGACCTTAACATGTTCCTCTTTGAAATCTCCTTAAAGCTGCTTTTGTCCAAAGATCTCAGAGCAGAATCCTTCACTAGTTGGCCAAAGACTGAAATGGAAACAGGGCTTTCAGTAACATTGTAGGTCCAGTTGGAAAATGTCTTACTCTAGAAGCTGTAAATACAGATATAAAATAAAGATATTGTCTATCAACTATTGTTTCAACCTCCATTTGAATCACACAAGGAATACATGCACAAAATGTCAGTTTTACTACACAGAAAGTAAATGGAAATGCATCCTGCATTATTTATTAACATAATTTCTGTACCTCCCCAAACTCATGACTCATTTATAATATGGTATATTTTCTTCCCAAGTTAGTTGTGTTGCAGTACAGACAAGCTACATTCACAAAAGCTCATCCTTAATAGATTAATTTTCAATTTCAAACAATGTAAATCCTATAAATGAGAACATGGTTAGAAAGAGGATTATATCATTTTCTGAATTATATAATATGATAAAACCTCTAATTTCTTTCGTAAGATTGCACAGTATTTTCCTAATTGCCAGTGTGAAGTTACCTTGCAAACCAATTTTTTTTTTTTAAATGTATGGTTCCTGTGAATGATCGTAAGGACAGTAAGTTGACCTCTGGGTATATCAACTTTGGCATTATACAGCTCAGACTCTATTATGATTTACTGTTTATTCTCCAATGACTGCATTTGACTTAGAAGTCTCATGGATATTAACTACATACTTCCAAATTACATCTTTGAAGTATAGATATATTAAGTCAGGACAAGTTGAAGAAATGTTGACATTATCTGGTTAATTGATTTGGCACCTTAAAATGCATCTTAACTACATTGTAATCTATTGCAATGTGACATCCTCCAGTATTGTCGAAATCATGATTTGAATCTTCAGAATTTGTTGGAGAGGCTCTGGCAACTCCATGCCCTCACGGTTTCCCTATCAGACTACTTGTGTACTGTATTTGGAGCTGCCCCTGAAGACCATTGCAATTACTGTTGAATGCAACTTCCAACATGCTGACTGGTGGATACTGCACTGGCACACTACATTTCCAAGTACAATTAAAGATTCTGATTTTAATGTACAAAGTTTTAAAGGGTGTGAAGATTGATAAATACCAGTGGAATCACCTCCTCCAAGGTAACTTTGGTTGGCCTGTTTACTTTGCTCATAAGAGTCAGTTTGTATAGTGGCTAAGGTACCAGCTACAAACCTGAGACTGTTTGTTCTTGTCACACCTTATGCATGAACACCAACCGGGTGATCTTGAACCAGTCACTCCCTCCTAACCCAACCTACCTCACAAAATTGTTGTGGGGAAAATAGGAGAGCAAATAAATATGTTTGTCACCTTGAGTTATTATTTTTTTAATAATAAAGATGGGATAAAAATAAATTAAAAAATAAGGGAAGAGGGACTCCATAGAACATTTCAATTCAATTCTCTGGAATGAACTCCTTGCCCATTTGCCAAGGTTCAAGAAGCAAATTAACTTCTGCTTTAATTTTCTTTTCAAAAGCAGTTACAATATGGCTGTTCTAAAAAGCCTCCGGAGATTAAAATTGACATTTTGTCCACCACCAACTTGTTGGTGTGCTATTTTAATTTATGTTTATGTCAAACTCAGGAAGTACCTATATTCAAATTATATGTCCTTAGGAACAATATATATTTTACAAATGATGTATATCTGGCACTTTTAACAAAGCCACTTCACCCCAGGCATTTCCAGAGAACCTAAATCGTAGGATTTAGATTAGATAGGAAGTTTGAAAAAAAAATAATTCCAGAAAAAAAGCATTGGCATGCCAAGAAAACTACATGGACATGTTTATGAAGTCAGTATAAGTCAAGTTTGATTCAAAGGTTAATTTCCCTGTAACTAATTCTTGGTTAATTTTTTTGGACTGAAATATTCCTGATCTGGATAAAAGTGAAACAAAATATTTGTAAGATATTTAAAATGAAACTTTATAGTATATACAGTATACAGTATGTGTGGTCCAGTGGCAGATGGAGGTATGTATGTATATAAAGTATAGTTTTCTATTCTACAACTACAGAGGCAGTATCACTGACTTTAGTAATGTTATACTAATGTGGCATTGTAGCTTCCCTCCTCTTCATACTCTGCTTCTCTGAAAACATGACCCACCCAATAATAAGCCCAATCCTACTTTTTGAGGGGTAGGCCTAATATTACCCCTACCCCAAAAATAAGCCCTTCCCATTTTCCTGCTGCTCGTGAAAAAGGCTCCAGTTTGGACACATCGGTGCAGCCGCTCACGGCAGGATGCCAGCTGCACCAATATGATGAATCTCACGGAGATGCTGCAATGCCACAAAAGCCTTGCAAGGTCCTGCTCTAAGAGGCTGCGTCGGTATAACAAACCTCAAGGCGGTGCCACCACTCCTGCTCATGGTTCGCTTGAGTTGCAAACAGCCCAGGGATTTTTGCGGTCTTTATGTGCCTGGGATGCCTGCAGGATCTCTGGCTTCTGAGTCCAGCAAGGCCCAGCATTTGGGCTCCGGTGCGTTCTTCTCTCCCGGGAGGCGACGGTGCATCCACAGCACGTCCAGCTCATCGAGTCTGGCCTGCTGCACCTCTAAAAAAGTAAGACCCTCCTCAAAAATAAGCGCAAGTACTTATTTTCAAAACTCGGTCTTATTTTCTGAGAAACACGGTATTAACTAACTCTGAAGCATTATTCTATTTAAAAGGCTGGCAGTACAATTAATCTTATTATTTCTTTAAGAATCTACTGTTTGGACTTTCAAGGAAGGATCTGGGGTTGGGTTTTTTTTTGCATAAACAGAGATAGTCCAAAATATATACAGCTTTAGAGAAGTATTTAGATGTCAATGTTAAGAATCTTGGCATAGTAATTTATATAACTGAATAATGTATTCATTATTACAAATTGTTACTTTACTATTACTTGTTTAGATGAATTTGAGCAGTATATTCTGAAGGAATCAACTAAGTGTTTGGAGGTTTAGAATAAATCAACACATGAAGATATATTTCTAATTAATGAAGGAGAGTGTGGAAGCGTGGAAAAGAACAAGTATTTAATGGAAGAGAAAAGTATGTGCTGAAGCAATCCAACCTTTACTAGGCAATGATCTGTCCATGGTACCTATATCAGAATCTCCTTCAGGAAAAAAAATATATTTCTGAAATACGAGTTCCTTTCTGGATAATGTTTGAGATCTGGCTGGAATTTATGAACTGTTCTTGCTATACTAGCTTCAGTGTAAATACTGAAATCTCCTACATACAGTATCTGGCTCAGCTCACCCCGAATCAACTCAATCTGGAAGTCTGTTAAATGATGGGATGGCCAAAGTGCCAACTGTTCAGTTCAGAGAACAGGCACTAAAAACACCCAGGTCCAAGGAAGTACCTGGAAAAGATTGTAGTAATCTCATCATTATGTTTGTCCCTACACAGAGTACTCAGCCAGCAGCAGGTGAAAAGTTCCACAATAAATACCAGATGTGAACTTTACATTCTATTTGTCCAATAATTACAATGCCAGGGGCATTCTGGGTAAATAAAAAGACACCCTACCTAGTGAAAGCTGTGGAGAAGACTTCTGTTGCTTCCATGTCAAAATTAGACACCAGTTTAAACAAAGTAAATGTGTTTGTAACAAATGAATAAAATAAATGTTATCATGAATAATGAAAAGCACGTTCTCTTTAAAAATGCAGATTGATGGGGTAATGGTATACTTGAAATTACTTAAAGCTTCCATTATGTTCTCCAATTATCTTGTTTAGCAATTTCAACTTGTAGGAATTGGTATGATTTTGAAATGTGAAGGTAAATTTTCACTCTAAAAATTGCTCATTTTATTTATCAAATACCACAGAGAATTTTAAAACAACAAATATTTTATTTTTGCTGTATTACAAAGAAATAATGTGGAATAAAAATTATGAGACATCATTTGATATAGTGGTTAAGTGCTGAATCAAAAACCAGAAGTGACATCTCAGGATTATTGTGGGTAAAATGGGCACACTGCTTTGAGTTGTACATAATGAAGATGGGATATAAATCAATTAATACAATGATATGTTGAACTTTCTCACAACTGATATTAGAAAAGAAAGAAGGAAGGATAACACCCATGATGTTAATTTTTAAATGTTCTAAATTTTCAGTGTATCTGAATAATAATTTATGGATATAACAACATTATGAGTATGCTTTTTTGCTTTGTTCTGAATACATATATGCATTAACTCTTGGAAAGTAATACACTGTATTTGTCAGTGGTCAGCTTCAATTTAATCTTTATTTATATCTTAATTCAAAATATTGATAAGCCATTTTTGGAGATGAAGCATATAAATCATTATTATTGACTTGTTTGTTTGTTTGTTTGTTTGTTTATTTATTTATTTATTTATTTATTTATTTATTTATTTATTTATTTATTTATTTATTTATTTATTTATAACATTTTAAGCCTGCTCCAGTTAAGAGAGAGTCTGGGAAAAGTGAACAATGTCATAAATAAAAATATATATATTATTTTTTAAAAAGTCTCCAAGTTACCCCAAATTATCCTAAGGGCTAAGCGCCTGCTTAAACAAAACTGCTTTGACCAGTTTACATGCCTAGGAGTATCTTTAACTCTGGGGAGGAAAGCTTTTCATGGAATGGAGGCTGTCACGAGAATGCCTTTTTCCCGCCCATACCCAACATGCTGCTTGAGGAAGTGGGGCCTGCAAAAGCCAGCCAGGTTCTCAGATTGAATAAAGCCATAATGTAATCTGGGTTTAGATAATTTAACACTAGAGAAATCCAAGTCTTGTGGCTGAGCATGATTTATGAGCCAGGGCACTATGCAGCTCTACCTCCTTAATGGGCATCTGTTGTACATATTTACATGTATATTGTAGCTGTAACCTCCAGAGCCCCTCCAAGTGTACAAATATCAGAGCTCATGAGCTCAGGATACAATTGACAAGAGTGAAATCTGTAGCTTTTAGTTCAGCCATAAACTACATGTCCTAAGTCTCTGGAAGCAGATGTTGCCTGCATACATATGACCATGAGGTGGAAAACACTTTTCAAAATAACTTGGCTGCAAAATAATAAGTGACCAAATAATATCTATAGATAGACTTATGATTGACTTGGAAAAGAGGATTCAGAACCTGAGTTCGAAGTTCTGATGGTTGGGTCTTCTCCACACTCATATGATCAATTTGGGGGCATTTAGCAACAAGGCCACATTTACTGCCATCTGCAGCATCCTGTAGTAATATGATTTAAGACAGTTTTGCCAAAAGCTGACACAGTTTTCAGCAAAACCATGCCCATAGCAGACAATTGATTTGCTTAATAGCTGCTGTATTTACTTTATGACTACCACATTTGCTTAATGACTGCCACATTTGTTTAACAACATTGTGTTTGGTTAACAACCACTGTAAAAATGTAAAATTGGATCACTCACATGACCAACTTGTTTTATGACTGTTATGACTACTGAGCAGGCTCCATTATGGTTATATGGATAAACTTCATGGACAACCATTTCATATAACAATCATTATATAACAACCATTCAAATTTATGCTCTCACCACAGAAGTAGAAGAAGAGAAAGTAGATGAAATTTATAATCAAGGTCAATTTGAAATTGACAGAACATGCAAGTAAGATGTGCTGCTTATGACTAGAGGGTGAAACAATAAATTTGCAAATATAAAGGAGAAAAATATAATTGGATTGTATGGATTAAGAAATCAAAAAGAAACAGGAAACTAACTTATCAATTTCTGCCACTCCAATTATTTCTTCAGAGCGATTACTATTACTATGATACTAGGTAGTTGCTGCCAGCTTAATCTTGCTACTTTCTGCGTAATCAGAGACAGATGGCAAATAAGCAGCACTGAGAAAGAACAAGAGCAGCAAAGCCAGAAGGCTTCGAAAGTCAGTCATGGCCTGCTCTCATCTGGAACTTGGCAGGTGCCCAAGGGTGATTGCTGGAAAGCCAGGGTATTTAAACAGATTTGTTTGATAAGGAGAATAAGGCTTTAGAAGGACAGCATTTATTTCTGTCCTGTTACTTCCTCCTATTTGTTTTAAGCTGATTCAGCTTTATGAGAATGCATGCCTTGAAATTATTACTCCTTTTATCTTTTTCTGAATTGCACCATTTTTAGATTATATGCCAACTCCTTACCATTTGAAATTTTAGTTTTTTTCTTTTTGACAATATATTAATTATTAATATAATAAATGTTATTACTAATTATTATTTTTGCAACAGATGTATGTGGATACTATATTAGCAAAGGTTTTTCTTAGGATACCGTGTTTCCCTTAAAATACGACCTATCCCTAAAGTAAGTCCTAGCTTGATTTTTACACATGCAATATACGTGTACAATATAAGTCCTAATTAAGAACCCTCCCACTCCAGGGTGCACAGGTAAAAATTAAGCTAGGGTGGAGATGGGGAGTGGAGCTGCCCTACTACTTACCTTCAGACACTTGCAGCCAGGCCTCGTGCACCCTGACACCTGTCTTGCTGGTCCATTTCTTCTGCAGCCAGCAAGGCCTGCGAGACTTTCCTAAAGGCCTCTGCAGCTGATAACAGAGCTCTGGATTGATCTGTTATTGGCTGCAGAGGCCTTCAGGAAAGCCTTGCCAGCCTCAGAAGAAGTTCCTGAAGGCCTCTGACAGCAAAAAGGAAGCCAAGGGTGATGCGCGCAAGTGAGATGAGTCAGTGGACAGCACCCACCCAGAAAATAAGCCTGGTGCCTTTTTGGGTAGAAAAAAAAATATATAACACAGGGTCTTATTTTTGGGGAAACACAGTATTTAACTCATGGTTATGGAAGTTGCTCATTTTCACCCGGTTTGTTTCTTTATGAATTTTCTCTTTTTTAAATCTCCTTTATTTTTCCAAAGTCAAACAGGTGCTGTTGGTGGAAAAAAAATGTTAGTTGAATATCCTTTGTTGTTCTGTCGGCTCTTCTTTGGACTGACTTAGCACTAGGCTCAAGTACGGTACCAATAAATGCATGTGATGATGTTACCTTGCTTGGGTAATGAAATGTCTGCAAGAAAACAAACAAACTCAGAGGACCCCTCAAGTGCTGTATAGCATGATGTTCATGAGCTTGATGCCACCATTGGGTCTCAATGAGATATACAGCAGAAATTCTCAGAAGGTAATATCTTTATTGGATATATAGACCCAATAAAACTGTCTTTAGTCCTTCTAAAAGAAAAATGAATTTGGAAAATACCAGTTTGTGATTACCTTGGGAAAACTCAGAAAACAGACTGTTAATGAAAGAGCAACCTAACAAATGTTTCCCGCAATAGATAATGGTGAGAAATGGCTATAAAGTGAGAGAGAGAAATGATCATAAAGCTTCCAATAGTACATTGCAACAACACTACTTTACAGTTAACACAACAGATAATTCCAGGTTTGGAAATATAAGCAAATTTCAATGTATCTCCAACTACCCAACATGGTGTGGCTTCTGCTTTACTGCAACCGGCATCATTCAAGAATTGTGCTTCAGTCATAATGGACTGGAATTTGTGGAAGGATGAACTGCCTGAAACAGAAAAACATTACATCAGAGTGTTAAGGTCAGAGCTTTTTCTGTGCAGTTGTCTGATTCAGGCACTCAGGCACTTGCAGAGAAGTGAGAAGGAAAGTTTAAACCTGCTTAGATTCATCTGCAAGCTGAGCTATGGGTTTCAAAAGAAAGAACTATAAAATAAAGGCCCGCAGGTAGACAGGAGGAAGAGGGTTTTCTTACAATTGGCAGGAGATGCTTGTGGAATAAAAGGCTATTGGATGAAGCCTGGTGTAGAGGAGACAACAGCTGGGAGAGGCAGAAACAAGAGGATCCACAGCCAGGAAGAAGAACTGCCCAGGGTCATCTTGTAGGGAAGATGTGCAGCAGAGTAATTTAATAAATAATTAAACTGTGAAAGAACTTGCAGCCAAGAAATAACCTGTAGAAAAGAGGCAGCAGAAAGAAGACATAGCCCTGGACTGTAGATGGTAGAAGAATATAGGCTAAGTTAGACTTCTGGGTCATTGCACATCAGGAAATGTATGTGTCTGTCATTCGGAGACAGTTGCATAGCTGTTGCATTTATATTTCTGTGAATATTAATGTTCTGACTAGTGGGCATTCGAACAACAAAGTGCAAACAGGAAATCAGATCAACCAATAAGCATACAGGACATGCATCTCTGCACAAAGCGTATTTGAGATTTGGGAGGTGTGCACATCAACCTGTCTGCAACCATCTGCAACCTACACTCACCCATCAACTCCTTCGTAGTGTAGGTATGCTTCAGTGCGTACACACAGTTGTGGACAAGTCTAAATCAAGCTTAACTCCACTTGGTTAGGACCTGGGCAACTGGGAAAAATTGTTTAAGCAGAGACTCTGTTAGCATTCCTAAGCTTGGCAGATAGTATGGGAGGAGACTAGTAGCGAAATATTTGCATATTATAAGTAAATTACCAGACACTTATTTTAATGTGAATTTAAACTAGGTGTAAGAGTGCATATTTACGATTAGTCACTATATATAGATATACTATTTACATAGACACACTTATACACATGGTCTTGTAAATACATTTTGCATGACGTTTGTATATTCATATTTTCAATTGTTAGCTTCCTTGTGGGTTTGGGTTTATTCCTATGCATTTTCATCCTCCACCAGAACTATGGGAATTCTTACCCTATTTTGGGGTGATGAGGATGGTTTTCCTAAACTGTTTAGATGTAGAATAGAATGTATAAATAAGAATAAAAATAACTTACCCGCAGGCTATTGAAGAGAGTTCAAGAAAATAGTATATTTACATTAGAAATGCTATTTAGGACTTCTTAACTCTCTTACAAAATGAATATAAAATTCCTGACTTGGAAGTACTTGCCTCAGATGTCTTAGAGGATGTCTTATGTTCAGAGTAAATATACTTGAGGTCTTATAAAACATGAAAGCAAAAGATATCATTTCTACTACTATCATGGGGAGAATATTCTTTTTCTCTGCAAGCTCTGCATACAGGTTGCTTTAGTTTTACAGAGTCAGGGGTTGGATTTTTGCTCTTTGTATTGTTGCCAAGCTTTTGTTACCCTATCTAAACATATCTTAACTTTTGGGAATGCCTGTTCTCAGCAGTTGGTTGGTTTGATTTTAGAATCTTGGTTTTCAAAGCAAAATAAAAATAAAGATGGAGGGGTTTTTAGATTTTGAGAAAGCATCATTAAATCTTTATTACAGCTTGTAACCCAGACAGCACAACAATAAAATATATAAACTTGTAAAGACTAGCATTGATGATATTTCTTAGCTTGGGTAATTAAATGTCTGCAAGAAAATAATGAAGCTCAGAGAGTCCCAAGGGCTCCTCAAACTTGTAATTATTATTAATAAAACTTTTAAAAGACATACAATGATATAAAATATATTATTATGGCAACAGTATTACTGTAGGAGAAAGAATGGCAGAGTTAAGAGAGGAATCAACCTAGAATCCCTATGTAACAACAAGGAAAGTAAGTCCACCTCCCTTGAACTCTGTTGACCCTTCTCTAACTGCAACCAGGTATTAACCATTAGCTGAGAAGATTCCTGTGTATAGGATTTTAAACAATAAATCTGTTTAAATGGATCTCCACACGTGGACCTGGTCTTTCATGCCAGACAATTACAGGCAGCAGTGGCAATCACAAAAATCAATGCTAAACTTCAACCTTAAATAGGAATTAGACAACAACTGGTAGCACAAAACTGGAAAGATATGTCAGTGTCCTGGTCAGCTAGAAACAGTGAAAGATAGACATTGTGAGATTCCCTATAAAGAAAGGAACAAAGTTACTGGGGGAGTTTGATTTAAAATGGTGACCTGGCTACAATCCTTATAATGAGCTTCTCTTAAAAACCTTTAATTTTAAGTCATCCCTTATTTTTAGATTACTTGATTGCTTGTGATAATCATTTTTTTACTATTTTATCATTTATTGCAAGCAAGCAGGCTTGTCCAGTAAGTAATGCCATCCCGCTTCAGCTAGCCAGCAGATATGAACCCTTAGATCATATATCTTAGGGATTCAACGTGGACATAAATGCAGCTGAAGAGAAATGTCTTTATATAGTCTCCAGAGAACTGCAGAGGGTAGTGCATCCAACCTGGCCAAAGTGAAAGTCCAATTCAGAATCAGAATTAAAAAGAGATAATATGAAGGCATATGTCCCTTTGAGAAGAATCCATAAACTCTACAATTAGCTACTAGACTTAAAATGGTTTGAAAATCAATATCCCAACTATGTTATTTAAGTTAATTCTGGACATTTTCAAACCCTAATGGACAGACCAAAGGTGCTTTCAAAAGGCACCTGGACTTTCTGGTTTTTTTTCTTTTAAGACATTTCACTTTTCATCCAAGAAGCTTTTCAGCTCTGACTGGATGGTGGAGAATGAAAGGATTTATACTCCTTGCAGATAGCTGGTCATTTGCATTCTTTTAGCAAATGGTTAAGGCCATCTTGAGGTTTATCTGTGTCATAAGGGTCACCTGAGTGGTGCAAATGGTGTGGAGCATTCTTGGAATGGTTGGAAGGATTGTGTTGTAGACTGGAGATAGATGATATCACATCCCTCCTCCTCTGTTGAGAGAGGACTGTTCAATTTTGACATAGATGGCCTCTTTGACCCCTCTTTCAAACCAGCGGTCCTCTCTGTCCAAAATGTGGATGTTGCTGTCTTCAAAAGAGTGGCCTTTGTCTTTTAAATGCAGATGGACTGCTGATGGGTTTGTTTTCCATATGGGTTTGTTTACCTAATGGACAGAGGTATTCTGAAGACACTCCCAAGAACTGGAGTTTGATATTATTTTTTGTTAGCCAGATTGATTTAAAATGGTCTCTGAGAAGTAGTGGAGCCAGATCCACAGGAGAAAAAAAAATATTTCAACCAAAAATGAAGGAGGCACATCCAGGCTTTGTTACTCACAGAAATCATACCTGTCTCTAATCATAAAGCCACATTCTTAATGCAGTTTGAAAGTGCAATTTGCTCTTATAAAATTATACTGGACAGCTTCCAAGTTATTAAACTTTTAAAAATGCAGATTGAAATATCATAAAGAAATTGAGAAATGGCCTTAGCAAAAAAACAAAAACCTTGCAAGCTGCAGGTATAAAATGTTTCCCATTCAATAGAAAAAACTATCAAACTATATTGTGGAACTATAAGTGAAGCTATATTGGGCCACAATGCCTGATTTGAGAAATGTGCATTCCAAGATAAGGAAGTCTGGAATTTATAAATATCTGCCGTGTTGGAATCACATTAATTTTCAATTTATGTAGCATCTTTTAGACAATTTATTGCAAGTTGTTCTTTTGGGCAAAAGGAAGCTAATGTCATCAGGGTCCTTCTTGTTCCCACCCGGAAGATCTATACATTATTACATCATCTATATATCTCTATCTCTATCTCTATCTCTATCTCTATCTCTATCTCTATCTCTATCTCTATCTCTATCTCTATCTCTAT
>JANHFL010006029.1:43259-62918 GCA_032468155.1 Oxyrhabdium leporinum
TGCTGGACAATTAAATATGTTTCTATGACAGTTGACAGGGGTTACTGATTATAGTCTTCATTTAGCGACTGCCTCATCATCCTGGAGTCATGGGAAGAGAAGTCTTTCCCCTCTTTGGGGGTCCCCTCAGGCGGACCTTCTCCCAGACTCAGAGGGGCACAGCAACTTCAGCAGCTCTCTGATGCCCCCCATCCTTCCCACCTGCTGGTTGGGTGCTGGCTGGGGGTCATGAAAGGGAAGCCTCCCCCCAAGGGAGGAGCCCTTTCCTGGTGTGGCCCCAGGGAGCTGCCAGGCCACCAAGAAAAAGAATACAATGAACAAGAGGAGGACTAATATTAGGAAATGCCTCTTTTTAAATTCCCTCCCATCGTGCCCCACTGATGATTGCATCCACGTGTTTATAAACCTTGACATGGTTTCCAATTACTTTCTTCACATTATTTCCCTCTTAAAAATCATATTCTGGCAGCCGGAGTTTCCCTTGTTTTGTGACACATGAAATATATTCTGGCTTAAATGTGGCCAAACCTCTGTTCTGAATCTCTGCTGTCGTTCTGTCATGGTTCTGATTGGGTTTTCCATCTGGTCCTAGGGATGGTAAATCAGAGCTCCTGCCTGGTGGATCTATGGGTTTTTCAGCCTGTGAAGGTCCCTTTTCCCACCCAGAGGCAAATTTCTTTCCTGCAGCTCTCAGCATTGATCTTATTATAGACATTTCCATTGGTTCATTTCTTACTAGTGGAATTGTTCTGGAACATTACCTAGTAGAATAAAAACTCCAAGATTGCAATTCAAAGTTCAATTTTTACACTTTTAAAAGAAACTATGTATTCTCCTTCAATTCTTACAAGTAATTTTTACAAGACCAGCACCTATGATTAAATCTTCCTTCAGTGTTACAACATTTCTAGTATTTTTTGTTACATGATTTTCTCTTAAGTTAGGGGAAAATTTTAACGATTTTTTTCTGGGTCCTCCCAGTGTTTCATTATAATTGTTTCTTTAAAATGTTGTATTCACTTTATCATGAGATGTTTCCTTGTAACTCTGTGATGTATTTTAATAAACATTGATCAATACATCTTAGTGAATTATCTTGGCCCAGTGAAAGTGTCCCCAGGCTGCATTTTGTCTTAAAAAGCCTCTTCCTTTCTTCAGATCCCATTTTACCCTTCCAGTGATCTGTAAACCCGTCAGCCAGGGTGAATTTGGGCCTTTGCCAGATCAATCTCTTTGCCTATTTCGTCTCCACCTGAGTGCAACAGGTTCACATAATGCACAGAATTACACTTTTTTTTGCAATAATTTTTTCTACAACAAAAAGTATTTCAGGGCAATCTCAAAAGCAATCCCATTAAAGGCAACCATGCTGGACTTATTACTTTTTCTTTATAGGAGCCCCCATTTTTGGGCACCTCTGCCTTATATAATACGTCCTTTTAAGTTTTTGTCTTCTTTTCTATTAGCCAGGCTGACATCTTCTAATGCTGATATTCTGCTGCCCAGGGATTTTATCATCATTCTAAATGAACAACTTGCGTGGTAAAATAATTCACACTTTGGAAAAGAAGTCTACCTCTATTTTTTAATTGCGTTGTTGTTGTTGTTGTTACTATTATTATTATATTACTTTCAGGGTTTTTTGTCCTTTTCCAAATAAAATATGTATTCTTTGTCAGTCTTGCAATTTTAATTCTGGGATTGAAATTGGCATTTTTTGATGTGTGTGTGTGTGTGTGGGTGTGTGTGTGTGTGTTAGGTAATGTATTCATTTTAATGGTCACAAAAAAACCATCTACTCTTCCAATGCCTGCAGGCCTCACTGACACTGCCAGGTCCATTGCCACGTCTGGGCCAGGGTAGTGGCTGGCAAACAGCTGGTGGTGGTGTGGGAGCCATTGTGGCTCAGCTCTCTCTTGACCCAGAACTCTGCACAAGCGCCGCCACCCCCAACCCCCCCCCCCATTGGAGCCAGGGCTCAGGAGGGGGCAGAGTGTCTGCAAGCGGCATTGGGCCCATCCAGATTTTCTCAGGTGCTTTCCAAGGAAAGTTCTCAAACTGCTGAAATGCTGCTAGGCGAGAAACTCTGCATCTGTGGCTTTGCTGGGCTTGAACACATCCACACATTCAGAGCCCTTGAGAAAGTTTTGGCATCTGGCTCCTCGGTCCTGATCCTGCTCAGAACAGTGTGGCCAGTGATTGGCCACAAGCTAGAGAAAGGTCCTCCTCGTCAGAAGGTTTAGGCTCAAAACAATTAAGGCACAAAGGTAGCTTTTCCCCCCAGGGCCATCACTCTGCTGAACCCTTAATTCCCACAGCACTGTCTTAGGCCTAAAGATATTTCACCCATGTAACAGGCTGTATTGAAATTATCCTTCTCATCTTGTCATCTTTCCTAATACCTTCTATTGGTATCTGTGATCGAGCACTTGTTGTCGTATCTTATGATTAATGATTGTAACTATGTTCAATGACCTATCATTTTGTTCCTTGCATGTACACTGAGAGCTTATGCACTGGAGATAAATTCCTCCTGTGTCCAAACACACTTGGCCAATAAAGAATTCTATTCTATTCTATTCTATTCTATTCTATTCTATTCTATTCTATTCTATCCAATCCTATCCTATCCTATCCTATTCTATTCTATTCTATTCTATTCAGCTCAGGGAAGCCTCAGCCCTTTGGGCAGACTAGATCAGGAAATTGACTCCATTGGAAGACTACAACTGTGCATTATTGAAATCCATTATAATAGCAGAATCTTGCCAATCTGATTGTGCTTTTCTTATATCCCAGTGAATTAGGGACGAATATATATCTCCTTAGCCTCTTCTGGATACTAACTTGCTTCTCAGGATGTAAGGAATGTTTCCTCCATCTTAGGCTCCGTATCTCAATTTCTTTTCTGAACCACAGCCTTTCACTTCTTTATGTCACTTTTTAAACATATATTTCTTCATGCTGACCAATAGCTAACTTCAGATCTTTCTGTGGCAAATTGTATTTTTTCAGTCTGTCCAAAGTTTGCCTTTGATGGAGAACAACAATAATTTGGTATGCCTGGCTGTGGCTTGGCCAAGCAATGAATCCAGATAGTTTATAAGCTATGGATTTGTAGTGCCAACTTTGATTTATTCAGTAATCTATTGTTCAGCAAATAATTGTTTAGCACATTGTAGGAACACAATTAGTATGACAATATCAGAGAAATATGATGAAAATATGTCAACATTCTTTTTACTGCTAAAGGCTTTGAATTTCTGGATGCCTTATTTAAAGAGAGGAAAGGACAAATGAAACTGTATGACTGCAACCCTTCCAAAAGAAAGGGAACTTTATTTGGTACAATAATTTGTGTTATGTGAAAGTAAATGCATATTGGATATACATGTGGGTAACCCAGACATTTTAGGTTCCAAAATACACCTAAAAATACTTTAAAAAGTACTCATATTTCCCCATATATATTCACATAAGCCCATCAATGAATAAGCCAACTTTTGAATTTTTCATCAAAACACCATGAAAAGTGCAGATCACCTTATCTTCCAGAGACTAATTTTAAATGGTATTTTAGTTAAAAAATTAAGAGTGGTTTATGCAGCTGGGCTTTATGCAAGTGTATTCAGTATGTATACAAGTGTATACAATATGTCTCCATGTAATTGGTGGAGATTTATTCATACAATCATAGTAGTATTTAATAGCAATAATAAATCAGCCTCAGGCTAGGTAAAACATATAGCTTACCCAGATTGTCCCAATGTTCAAAGGTTATATTATGGGGATATACAGAAAGTTCATTTCATGGCTATTCATAGCAATTAGTGATAAACTGGTATAATTTGATGGAGGAACTATGCCACATCAGAACTTCAACTGATCCTGATAAGCAGACCAACATAAGTTTCAATGGAAACATTTTTTTATAACAAACTTTTTTTTGTAAAATTCTTTCAAACTATTTTGCAAATTTGTAAGCAACTATTTTAGAATTATAATTCTTTAAAAAAAATAAAAACATTGTTCTATCAAGAAGAAAATTATATTGCTCAAAGTTGGACCAACTTAAATACTTTTTTATTTGAAAGATGAAATCACTGTATTTAATAATAACTAATACATTTTCTAGGAGGAAAAACCCTGTGAAGTAGCAAATTTCAGTGAAATACTGTATACTAAAATACAACACTGTACATTTCTAGATTCTAGCAAAGGAAAGTAATAAAACCTACACAGGTTATTAATCATTGTCAACAAATGCTATTAAATGTTACTGTGCAAAGGAATGAGGCTTGACAAAAAGGCATGTGAGGACGTGAACAAACTACCTCTGTGTTCCCTAAAAGAAAAATATTTCTGTCCACTGTTTTCTGCTGTTCTAACTGCGGAAAAGATACCAGATGAGTGGAAAAGGACCAGCTTCATTTATCATACTCACCAAACTTTTTTGAATAAGATATTAGGCTGGGACTAAAGATCACTTCTTGCATAATTCTACTTAAACCACGACTGAGTTTAGTGCATGGCATACCATGAGCCCTGATGGCACAGTGGTTAGAATACAGTATTGCAGGCAAGCTGTACTCATAGCCTGGAGTTTGATCCTGATGGGCTCAAGGTTGACTCAGCCTTCTATCCTTCTGAGTTCATTAAAATGAAGATCCAGATTGTTGAGGGCAATATATTGACATTGTAAACCACCCAGAGATTGTTGCAAAGCATTATGGGGTGGTATACAAGTCTAAGTGCTATTGCTATACCCTCAAATACATTTTCTTTGCAATCAGGCATATTTTGATCTAGATTTGTCAGCTCTTAAGGCCAAGAAAGCTAATATAACTTTTAAAATGAAACAACCAATCTCTGATCTGGTATCATGGATGGGAATTTCTTTTTGCATGGATTCCAGAAGTAGTTATATGTCCGAATTTTGATGATGTGGTTCCCCACTGAATTTGTTTATTTTTTGTTTGTTTGTTAAATTGTCTCACCAATAAAGCAACTCTGGGAGGCTTACACACAATAAAAAGATAAATATAAAAACAAGTATCTTTAAAATTTTTAGATTTAAATGCAAAGCCTAATAAAAAAATATTTAGGTTTTGGAGCCAGGCTAGCACATTTTTTAAATGCAGACTGTTTCTCCATACTACTAAATCCCCTCCCCCCAAATCATCCCACACAGCATTGACCTTCTCATAGAAAACTGGACTTCCAGTGACAAAAGGTTGTCTGGGATTGAGCAGAGATCTGGATTCAAAGGCCACAGTGATTTGGAGCTAATGTAAGTACACATAGCACATATTGGGTTCCCCAATCAATCAATATTTTCAATCAGTATTTAAAAGTAGAACATTGCTGTCAAGCCCTATACTTAGCAATTCTACTGGGACACATCACAGGTGAAACACTCAGATTTTGCAAAAATACATCCAGGCTCAATATACCACTTGAATATACAGTAAACACTGGGCTGAATTCCTGTACAATGGTCCTAGGTTTTTTTTTTCCTCCCATAGAATTTTATAGAGGTCCATTCCAGCTAACATCAGTTTCTATTTGTAACCATGTGCTATATTTCTGTTGCTTCTTTTGAGTTTTTATTGAAAAGGTCCATCATTTTGTCATTGCATTGGGAAGCGAGAGAAGCTACTTGCTTTGAAGCATTTACACAAAGAGAGCGATTTGATCTCCTTTTCTTTGTATTGTGCTCTTTCATCTCTTCCATGAAGCCTACTTGTTATCATTCCAGGAAGAAGTAGCCTACAGTCTCTTCTAAAAATAATAATTAAGTCCAACAGGAATCCACAGTTAAGGACAGAGCTGTACAAACTTTTCTATCTCGTCTGAACTTTAAAACTTCGTTCATGCAAGCAAAAGCGATGCGTACTACAACCACCGGTTTTGCCTGTTGTACAGTTGCTGAAGTGGGAAATAGCATCAATACATTATCTTGCTTATGTCCCCTAGCAGTGGCTGATAGACAACACCAAATAAATGTGGCAAGGGTTTGGCATTAAACAGGCAACAAAAGGTTGATTAAAGTTGTCCAACTCTTATTTCAAACCAATGTCTTTATCCCTGATTCTTTAATAACTGGACCTGACAATGAAAATGAGATACTGCTTATATTTACGTGACCAATTTATCAGTAGTGGGCCTAAGGGCTGTGTTTGCACAGTACACTGAACCATCAATCAGCCAACTATATTTGACTAATGAAAACCTAACCTGAATGACCAATGTATGGGTTCCATGTGTCATACAAACACTGGGTAACTATGGTGTCCAAACTCAGTCCCTTCTCAGTCACTGAGGGCCCGAGGTGAGTTGTTGCCTAACTCTCCTTAATCTAATCAAGCCGTGTCATCCAAGCCCAAGTTAAATTAACAGTTCTTCCTCTTTACATTTTTTTCACTCCCACCCCCATTCACCATGAGACTTGTAATGTGCAGAAAGGATAAGAAAAGACTATCATTATGAAAGCTCCAACCTCACTTGAGTCATCACAGTTTCCTCCCCCTCAGGTTTGTTTTTTTTTGAAGCGAGCCACAAAGCTGTCTGAAGTATCATCCAAGACGGTGTGATGGATTGTACCCGCAAAAAGAGAGGTGATGAGATGGACTACAGTGAAATGGCAGTTTCCCAGGAAGGAAGGAACACATTCTAGAAAACAATGGGAGGAGACAAGAGACAATACAGCCTGGAGCTGGATTGGAGACAGAGGACAAAATTTAGGATAGCTACTCCTTAGAATTTCCCAAGGTTTATCCATTAGGGTGAGAATATTATAGGTTTAGTCTGGCAAAATTTTGACTGTAACATGTGCAAATAAAGAATTGAATTTTGGCTGGATTGTTCTATGTTATTCATGGGCTGGATCTCATAGGTAGCAGTTCCTTTGCAGGATAGCTGCAAGTCTTGTCATTTGTTACTGAATCACTACCACTTCACTAGCAGTAGTGACAAACTCACTTATGCAAACACAGAGATTTGTGAACCTAACAAAAAGATTACTACTTGAGTTCTCTATCAAAATTCCTAAACACACCACTTTCCTAGCCCTAAAAGCAGATACTGAGTCACTTGACCCATGATAAAACTTCAAGGTTCTTTAAGATCTCTTGATTTCCACATTACAATACCACAGTAGCTAAAGTCTTCAATTTCTTTCATTAAAATTTATTATAGGAAGTGTGTAATCTTACTTGTCTTACTGTACATTTAGAACTTGCTAGGCATTACATATTCTTTTGTGGATGCTAATTTGACTGGTTATTCTTGGTATAATATGGATGAATTTCTTCTTAAACTTTTTTTCCACTACAGAAGAATGTCCTTGTACAAACTTTAACTAAAGAGCCTTGGTGGAGCAGGGGTTAGAATGCAGTATTGCAGGCAAACTCTACCCATAGACTGGAGTTTGATCCTGACGGGCTCAAGGTTGACTCAGCCTTCCATCCTTCTCTGATCAGTAAAATGAGACCTCAGATTGTTGGGGGCAATATGCAGACTCTGTAAACTGCTCAGAGAGTGGTGTAAAGCGCTAAGGAGCAGTATGTAAGTCTAAGTGCTATTTGCTATTGCTATTGCTATTTGCTATTGCTAAATTCTCTCTACTTTTGTGAAATCTACCTTTAATTGGGTGACTATTTCATAGGATTCAAAAATCTGCAGTATAGTATATTCTACCTGTTTAAGAAAGTAAGAAAGACTTAAGTGATTTTTTTTCTATAAAATTCACAAAGCTGCTGTACATGTAACACAACCCCACTGTATATTTTTGTATCACGATGCAACAGAAGCATGATATACCAGTAATAAATCCAAGAACTTTCAAATTAAAAGTAAATTTGAAAATTAAACTGGGATATGATAAAGCATATCCCGGTTTAATTTACAAATTTATTTTAATTTGAAAATTCTTGGATGTATTACACACTGGAGGCTTATAAAAATGAATGTCAAGTTGGTGTTCAAGGAAGTCCTGCAAAGATAAGCCACAATTGTATGTCTCCCTGAAAGTAGAATATAAGCTCCATAATTCATAGATTTTAAATATCTTGTTTAATGATTCAATTTGAAAAAATAATGATCTTTTAAAATACAGTAAAAAAAATTCTTTGAAAACAATTACATGAAATTGATTAAAATGTGCTTTGATGTGCTCTTTTTTTCAAACTTTCTTCTATAATTTAAACATCTAGCAATCAAAAGAATAAGCTCACAAAATATATTTATTTGTTCATTGGAAATTCTCTATAAGAAATATGAAGCAAATATGTAATTGTAGAAATATATAAGCAATCGTAAAAATGAATTAAGGATAAAAGCTTATAGAAAGATAGTCTGCTGTGATTTTTCAAAAAATCTTTTTAAAGTTTAAATAATGGGGAGTTTAGATTAAAAATAATCTTCCTTTTAAAAAGTTTTTCATTTCATTTTCCAGATCCAGGAATAATTTCCTAACTTGACATATATTAGAGGAATTACCCCAAAAGAATCTGAGACAGAAAGGGTTGCTCATAATAGATATTTATGTCACAAGTAAGAGTACACTGCAATAGCAGAAAAAGACATTTTTCCATACCTTTGGTTGAAAGCCTTTATTCTTATATTAAAATTTAGTAGAGTGGAAAATATTATATCACAAAATCTTCCAAACCCTCAAGTGTTTCAATGTAAGACTGGACCATTTCATGTGTTCTGGAAATGGCCTGCCTAAGAAACGAGCCATGCTGACATAGAATGGAACTGGAGTGCTCTGTGAATGAGCATTCCACTTCAGGCCATCCTCTGAACAGATCCCTTCCCAAGTGAGACAATCCTACATTTAAGGCCTATGTAGGAAAAGGAATAAGATCTCCCTATTTGGAATATAATCATAGAAAAAACTGATTTTGGCAAGATTTGACATTTGTGACTGACTGATTGATTGATATTATGCCATCAGGTCATTTTTTACTCCTAGCAACCAGGTAATTTCTTCTGCATACTTGTACAGAATACTATTTTAATGTCGAATATTATTCCAATGCTGGAGGAGAAAGACTTTGAGTTCCTTCTTTTACAATGCAAATGAAACGCTGCCTTCTGCACTTATGGAAACTGGAACTCTGTCGCCAGGGTGAGTTCTAGGTTGATGATCAGTTCGATCCTTTCTCAATCAGAGGACCAAGTTCTGAGCTTGATGAGGACAGGGACAGCCTGTAGATCAAGTAGCTAATTCTGTCATCTTGATGACTACTTCAGTAAAAGCCAAAAACAAGCAAGCTTTTCTTGGCAAATCTTTACTGCTAAATAGAGAAATGCAGTTGCTATTCTGAAGTGCGGGGCTAGATTCTATGATATCATCGGATCTGAAGAAAGAGCCTAATAAAATTTTCCTCATGGCACAGAAGGAGACTCTATTTATTTCTGCCTTGGGCAGCAAAGTAACTTCAGCCTCTGTTAATACTATCATGAGAATCTTGCTATGCTATATTAAAGCCAGTATAGTCAACCTGTTTTCACTTGTAATTTTTATTTGGGAAACAAGAAAAAAAGGCAGGCTGATATTTTGTGCGGGGAGGGGGGGGGGCGCTGTCTATCAGGAGTTGGCTTCAGAATTTGTTCTGCAGTATAAATGGGTAGATACACAGTGCAGCTGCACAATTAATATTATGCAGTTACAGAAGAAAGAAGCTCACCTCTTTGCCCCTGGATCTGGTGTGTGTCTCCCAGATCGGTACAATTTCATGACTGCGACTGTTATAGTTTAGGAAGAAAATGTGCAACTCACAGACCAATATAATAACAGCTTATCTTAATTGTGTAAATAAACTTTTTTACATCCCAATATACTTCACTAATTAGCACCAAGTGGAAAATATTGCCTATTGGAACCAAAAAGAGCTTCACTATATAAAGGGACCAAGAGGATTTCCCAACATTGCTGTGAAGAGATCCGAGAAGAGCTGTCTGCTTTGTATCACTTTGTGCTGCCGAGATAAAGGTCAGAATGGTTATCTAGCCTAATTTAGACTCCTGAATCATTTAAGTTCATTTTCTTTATGCTTTTAATTGCGTATGTAGTGGAAGGAATATTTATGTTCTCAGCAAAGTACACAAGCATATATTTTCTTGAAGCCTAATTTAATCATCCTGCAAAGCACTGTCATCCTGTAAACAGTTTAAAACTCAAGGGCATGGTTCCTTCTGACCATCTTCATTTATCATTCACAATTTGGCCCTTTGTTATTATTCACAAGATAGAAAACCACAAGGGAAATGTCTGTTAGCTTCTCTAGGCTAGCGACTGCAACAGAAATATATAAGTCTCTTATCCTCAGAAATCTGTGCACCTCGCATTACAGCCATTCCTTGTTTCCAGATGCTAATGATGAAAGCAGTTCCAATGATAGCAGTGTCTGTAATTGCATACTAGGCATAATTTGGACACTTTCTTACCAATTCAATAAACATAAGATGACAACAGAAAATGTTCCTGCAGTCACCAATTCAGATTTACCTAGCAAAATAAGAAAATAGCAGATAATATAGTAAAAAGATTGAGGTAGTGTGACTTTAATTCTTACATGTTTTGCTCAAGATCATTTACTTTTTTCTAGAATTGGAGAGAGCATATTCTATGAGCAGACAGTATTTTCTGTAAAAAATTCCTTTATTCAGTGATTATGTTCCATCTTTTTAAAAGATCTTTTTTAACTCCTACCTCTTATCAGACCAATATATTCAGGTCATCAATAATTTTTTCAAGACCTGCTTAATGGTCATGAATATTTTCAAATAAACTATTTAAAGTGCTTTCAAAGTATCAATGCTAAATTCTTTGGTTCCGTTGTTCAAGGATTATGTTGGCTGAACATGTACTTAACTTTGCAGAATTTGGAACACTTAAAAATTTCATGGCTCAGTCACATCAATGTACTGGGAAATTCTGCTGCTTTTCACTTTACAAATGGTGCTAAGGTCGAATGGAGATTCTCAATGATCCAGGTCATGATGATCAATGATCACCTTTGGGTCAAAAATGTTGTTTTCCAATTACCAAACAAAACTGATGAACTTATCAGGTCCTGGACTGCAACTGTGCTGTCTCTTAATAACAAATAGTTTTTTAATCATTGGCTATTTATTTACTGGGTTTTCAAATGTTTGAAATGAAAACGTATTTTTATGACTCACAATGAAATGGGATATTGTATTAGGATGCTGTAATAAATGTCCACATGCTCTAGGCCAGGGCTGTCAAACTCGATTTCATTGAGGTCTGCATCAGGGCTGTGCTTGACCTCTGGGTGGGGGGTGGGGATGGGCATGGCCAGAGTGGGTGTGGCCAGCTTGACGTCACTCATGTTGGGGGTGCCTGTGGTGGCCCAAATGTTCTGCCAGCGAAAACGGACTCCCGATCTCTGTTTTCGGCTGGGACAACCTCCTGCAACCCTCGCTAGCAGAGACACTACAGGCTGGTCCTTCTCTGTTTCCAGGGTGGCCCCCGCAGGCCAGATCCGGCCCATGGGCCTTGAGTTTGACACCCCTGCTCTAGGGGATCATTTTGCAAATTAGGATTAAAGCGTCAGACAGTGATTTGCTACTTATTCTAAGAAAAGAAAATCAACTCCCTCCCTCCCCAAGGTTTTCTGTCATATACTTGCCTGATGACATGAATTGCAGAAATCACAGAAATGCTTGCTTGGATAGGAGTCTAATTTCAATAAGGCCTGAGAGTTTTGTCAAACACATTAATGGCATTTTTGCTTGTTATCTTTTTATTCCTCAATCTACCCACTGGAATTAGATTTCGTTTTTAATTTGTATACGGGGTCAGAGGAGTTTTTCAAAGCTCCAGAACAGCTGTGTGACCCTTTGTAAGACAAACTCTACAAAACATCGTGTTCCCATTCATCGCAGCTGGGAGCAGCTTGTAAAGCAGGCTGGAGAAAAAGATGAGCTGTTCTAATGATTCAAAAAACTTGGTGCCCTAATTGGCAGCATCTCCCTTTCCATCCTTAGTTAGATGCATGGTGAATGAGGTTTGCCCGAGCGTAAGACTGTGAGAAAGTGGGGGAAGAGGCATTTGAAGATTCATTTCCAGAGATGCAACTCCAGATGCAAGACAAAGAAGGATTTCAAAGAGACTCTTGCTATAATTTATTCGCTAAATTAAGATTGGAAATTTACCTTTATGGTTCTCAAGATATGATATTTCCACCAGATTAATTTTAAATTTCCATCCCTAAATCCTTATATCCTTGGTATTGCCAGCTACCGCGGCCTTGTTTGTATCAGCTTACATTGAAAACCCTTGTTAGGATTTCATCTTTCATCTAACAACTCATCTAAACAGCAATTACATATCTGTTGATACCCACTTATTTCCTGCCTTCTTCTGTATATTCCCTTTGGACCTGCTACTCCAGAGTGGTTTTTTAAATTCATTTTTATAACCTTTCCCATTGGGATGGAACTCAATGCCTTGCAGGCGATGAAAACATAATTAAATGGTAACTTCTACAGAAATCTATAGTGTGCTAGAGGCTAAAAAAGGAAGAAAATAGGTTTTATTAAAAAAATCTTTCTGAGATGTCTCTGAAATGAAATTCATAAAAGACTGTGAACTGCACACATTGTTAACTTCTTCCATAAACTTTTTCATCTGCAAAATAGTTGTCACTGTTTAATTTCACTGTCTGTGTTCACTGCACTTTAGATTTACATTTAAGGACAATGTTTGCCACTATAGACTGGTAATGAGTGTAAGCATGTGTGCACACTAGACAGGAGTTATTTGAAGTACTCTTTCTTGCATTTGAAGTACTCTTTCTTGCATTGAAGTACTCTTTCTTGCAACCCAATCTTGAATTTCAAACACAAGTCAGAACTCTAGTTTCAGTGACTGTTCAGATGAATAAATACTCAATGGACTCCAACCATCAAATAACGTTACCAGGATAACATTAGATCCTAATGGCTTTAAAGTAATGCTTCCCAATTTAGCACTTCATCATAAATGCATGCAACTTTAATGTAGTTCAGTCTAGAAATACGTTCTAGGAAAGTCAGTGTAAGCTCTTCAAGAGAGGAAAGGGATTATTATTAATAGTAATTAGTACTTAATACTATTAAGTACTACTAATTAACTGTTGAACTTCCATTGTTGTCTACATCAGGGGTCTCCAACCTTGGCAACCTTACAAGTTGTGGACTTCAACTCCCAGAATTCCCCAGGCCAACATGGCTGAGGAATTCTGGGACCTGAAGTTCACAACTCGTAAAGTTGCCAAGATTGGAGACCCCTGGTCCATACTGTTTTTTGATATTATGACAGGCATTAGACTGAAGCTGCCTTGCTTAGAAGTTCTTTTCACTCTTGTCCAAGGCATCAGGCTGGGTGGCTTCAATAGCTGTCCCAGGATTCCCTGTACAGGTAGTCCTCGACTGACAACAGTTCATTTGGTAACAGTTTGAAAGCACTGAAAAAATAACTTATGACCATTTTTCACACATATGACCATTGCAGCATCCCTATGATCGCATGATTTACATTTGTATGCTTCAGAACTGGTTCATATTTATGACGGTTGCAGTGTCATGTGATCCATTTTGTGACCTTCTGACAAGCAAAGTCAAGGGGGAAGTCAGATTCACTTAACAACCATGTTACTAATTTAACAACTACAGTAATTCACTTAACAAATGTGGCAAGAAAAGTCATAAAACAGGGCAAGACTCACTTAACAAATTTCTCACTTAGCAATATACATTCGGGGCTCAATCGTGGTTGTAAGTCAAAGGACTGCCTATACATTATAATTAATGTCAAATAATATGACAAAGGTCCACTAGCTAAATGACTTTGGACTTTCCTGAAATATTGTTCTGGAGTTCTGGAGCTGTTGAGCCTGAAATATAAACTGCTTTTCGCAAATAGGTCTGGAAGAGAAGAGCAGCTTGTGATGAAGTTTTAATGAAATGATCAAGGGACCATGTTATTTGTAAGGTGTTATAATGTAATTTCAGCAGGCAATGTAAGGTTAACTGCAATGCTGAAAAGTAGTATAATAAAAAGTTTAATATAGTATCTCCAGTTATCAAGACGTTACCATTCATTGTGCTTTGTTCTTCAGAATAGCCTCATAAAATAGTCAATATCTATATTGTGACAAAGAGGCAAGTTAATCTAATTCATCTGAGGGAAGAAATGTGTTTGAACCAGGGGTTTATAGCTTACTCTTAGACACTAAATAAACTTTCTTAGTTTCTTTAGTTGGAGAACCAGTTTTCATTGTATTCAATCTCTTTGCTTGGTCCTCTTGATTTATATTATTTATTTTAAATAAACATTGCTGAGATTTGCAGTCGTAATGTCTCACTACCACAGCCTGAACCCCCTTCTCCCCGACTTCATATTCTTTAATGAAGCCCCCCTAAGGCACAATGATGTTTCTTTGGTAGAAAAGGGAGGTACAAATTGAACTAATCATCATTATCTCCCTGTTTTGTGGCCACTTGGGTCCAAAATAGCTCTAGGAAAAACTGCTTTGGGTAAAGACATCTGCTACCTTATAAAACGTGTTATGTTTTTGCTCCAGCATTCACATTCAGAAGCTTCATAATTCATGAGTGAGGATGGCAACTGTAAGCCATAGAGAAAATAGTTTTATTCAGTGCTGTCAATTTTACTAAGTGTCTTTGACCCTCTGAACTGACAGTAAATGCTCTGCATAAGTCTCTGATATCCTCAGCTCTGACAATAATCAAAGCTGCATGGTTGTTTTTTTTAAAAATAATGCACATGAAAAAGAGGGGAGAAAAAGAAACACCCCCACACCCACCAAAAGCACGCTCTTCTCATCTACTGAGTAAGCTAGTCTTACGAAGATAGGCACGACTTTTGTTATACAGGTTAATTATTAATATTTAAGTCATTTTACAGGAGAAATGATATGGGAAATTAAATATATAAATGAGAATACGTGGTCTACATTTTCTCTACATTTTGGAGGCGTATTTAAAGCAACAGGTCTTGAGGTTTATGACTCAGTTTGTGTGGGTAGCACTAACTAGCTGAAAAGAAAATGTTCAACATGCTCCATCATTGTACCATCCCTGAAAGATGTCTAGTAGCAGATGGGAAGCAAAACAATGAAAACCATTGTCTTTCCCACATTTCCCTAAAGGTAAAGCTCTTACCAGATCAGTCATATGCTTGCACTTTTGTCATCTTACCTCTCTTCCAGTTTTAAGCTGCTCAGGAAGTATGTATATGCAGAGAGACACATGTGCAGAAAGACCAAGGTGCAGAGAGGCCTCATAAGCAGTCCAACACTTAGTGGAAGGGTGTAAAATTCAGGCACGAACAGCATACACTGAATAGCACAACCAAATAGATGGCATTGTGTACTGGAACATCTGTACAGTGTATAGGCTAGACTCTCCTAAGTCCAGATGGGAGATTCCACAGAATGTTGTGGAGAGAAATGGGGCTAAGATCCTGTGGGATTTCCAGGTCCAGACAGACAATCAACCAGACATTGTGGATGTGAAGACAGCAGTGGTAATAGACATACTTGTACCAAGTGGCAGCAAATCTGAAGGAAGTATGAGAAGCTGGAGGAGTACCAGGACCTGAAGGAGGAACTGGAGATGCTGTGGAAAGTAAAGACCAAAGTGGTTCCAATGGTGATAAGAGCACTCAGAGCTCTGACTCCTAAGCTGGGAGAGTGGCTCCAGGAACATCAGAGCTCTCTGTCCAGACAATTTCAGGGCTAGGAACTATGCAGAATCCTGAAACTTCCAGGACATACATACATACATCAAGGTAAAGATTTCTCTGTCCAGTTGTTTTGATTCTAGGGCATGGTGCTCATCTTCGTTTTTTGGTCAAGGGAGCCAGCATCGTCCAAAGACATTTTCTATGGCCACATGGCCAGCATAGCTATATGCCAAATGCTGTTCCCTTTCCTCCAAAATGTTACCTATTTATCTACTTGCATTTGCATGCTTCCAAACTGCTATATAGGCAGAAGCTGGTGCAAGTAACAGGAGCACACCCATTGCAAAGCACTCAGGTTTCAAACTAGGCTGTCAGCTTTCCAATTTTCTGTCTTTAACCACTGAATTATCACATCCCTTACATACTCTCTCTCTCTCTCTCTCTCTCTGTGTGTATGTGTGTGTGTGTGTATAAAGAACATAATTGAGGTTATAAAAGATGCAAGCACTAAAAGTAATGACACTAACTGTGGAAGACTTCAGGCATTATATTATTCAGCTATTAAGAAGCAGATTAAAGTGGGAAGAAAGGTATGATGTCAAATTCATAAATATATTAGAACTATAATATATTTTATAATTGTACAATACAATATAAAATAGATATATTAGCATTTGCAGATCTAAACTCTGTTTTCAGTAGACTGGCTAGGAAATAGCTTTCATTTCACCAAAAACCCAAATCCTTTCAAGAGATTGGAGCACTATAATCACCTTACTGATTATGTAATATAAATGGAAGTCAGGCAAATGACAATCAGAACAAATAAGATGTCTTTAAGACAAAGAATGCATTTAGCAGAATACAGCCAAATGGCTCAAGGATTTCTTCTATATTTGGCCAATGAAAATGTCACCTGTATATTTCTTGGTATCAATCACATTTTCTTGCATTCCAATTACATATTAAAGGATTAAAAGTTGCATAGGTCACATCTATGAGCCTTCTCAGAGAAAAGGATGGATCACACTGAGTTAAGTTTGATTTGTGCAAAGAGTAAAATAGAATGAGAAGCACATGGAATGCAAAAGCCAGGAACAGGTTTGTTTTTGGTTGAAGAAAATTCAAAACACAAACAGCCTGATTCCTGGTTTAAAATAGGATAGCACACCTGGTCTGCAAAAATTAAAATGTTTACTAAATTACTAAATAAGCAAATTGTTTTTTCCTGTCATCTGGCAGTCTTCTGGGTTTTAGTAGTTCAGATACAGTAGCCCTATGCTAAGTAAATCTCACTATTCTAATTGATTTGTAATGGCTGGGGTTAACTCCTAATTCCTCTTTAATGTATTCAGTAACCATCTTATGCAGAGTGGCAGAATATTTTGGGAACCATCAGTATGGTTTTGAATTTTGCAGTGTAACCTCTCGTTATCAAGAGCACCTGTATCATTACTCTCTTTTGAACAATTTCATTTAGTAACAAAAAAGTGAAGAATCTAAGAAAATACAACAAGTGGCAATTAATTACATCTGAAAAACTTTGGCATACATTTGTGATAGTTAAGGTTATGTTTCCAATAATTCTGCCAACAAAAAACAAATGTGTCTTTATAATTTCTAGAACAACGCCTTTGATGTACTGTGTTTAATTAGACTATAAATTTGCATCAAAAGCCTACATAATTGGTACGGTGATGCATTCATTGGCATCCATGTCGTTTTTTCATGGAATCGGCACAAGCACCCATCCAAATGTTGAGTCATAATGATAGAAAATAGAATATTGATTGATCTTTTTACTGTAAGTGCTACTTGATCTGAAAAACTTCATAAAATATATTGGGCAGATGATTTTTTTTTTTACTCTGTATCACCATAAGTGAGACAAAACATTACTGCTGAATAATTCTATGCACAAGGATTAATAAGCATAGTTATAATTATCTTAGTTCAGAACATGCAAAAATGTCAATTCCCAATGGTGCCCTGCCAAAAGCCCCTCCTCTCACAATAGATGTTGAGCTCCTAGAAGTGCATTTAAATTTCTCTGAGAAAATTTGTGCTTGGAAGTACAGCAGATACATTCTCAAATAAAATATCAAAATGGGACCGATTTTCTGGTGCCCATTTTCTGAAGGTGTCAGCTCACTTACATGCATCTTTTAGAAGCATATATACTACTGAATTAGAAGAAAGTAAGGCAAGTATGAATATGGACAGATCACAGCTTTCTCATGTTAACATGCGGTTTGTTCTTTCCTCTGCCTTTCATCAGGGCTTGGTACATATGGTAAAGAAGGAACAATGAGGACTGCAGAGGAATTTGTCTATATTTTTTAGTATTGTCCATCTGTTAGCAAGTGTAAGCAAAAGAGAAAGCATGTGGGTTCTCAGATTTTTCAATATCTAAATCTATCTTTCTGGGCCTTAGATAAAACTAAGTATGAAATTTGCCACTGAAATGGCCAGCGTTATTGCTTCTCAGATCCAGCAAAGTTTTATCATGGAAAGAAGCAACCTAGAACTAAGGAGATATGTTAGGTATGTTACCAGTGGAACATCTTGCCTCCAGAAGTTATGGGTACTCCATCACTGGAGGTTTTAAGGAAGAGATTAGACAGTCATTGGTACAGAATTGTATAAGGTCTCCTGCTTGAGGGGGAGGCTGAGCTAGATCTCCATGGTTTCTTCCAACTCTGTTATACTGTTAATATTAAACTAAAAACAGTATGTTTTTATTTCTAATAAGTAGGCTATTAGAAATAATAAGACATTAAATGAATCCCATTTTCCTTTTCCCAGCCCTCAAAACTAGCTTAATTAGTGATTTGCCAATTTGCAAGATCAGTTTAAGGGCTCCTCAGTCTTTCACAATTTGGTCCCTTGAGAAGTATTGGGGCCTCAGTGTTCATAATTCTTACTATGCAGGAGCAGATTTTCTAGATGTGGCAGTCCCAGCACAGCTGAAGAGCACTCACCTGAGGAAAGCTAAATCACCCTGAAAGGTGGGGGCTGCACACATGTTAGAAATTTGAGTGTGGAGGCATAAAAGGTTTGCTCCAAAGTCAACACATTGCTAGATATTAGGAGCAAGAGAAACAACCTGACCTTTCTGCAAGGGGATTTATAATAGCAGCCCAGCACACAAGTCAATAGACAGAATTACTCTGTCCATTGACTTATACTCTTTAATATCTTCGTAAATGACTTAGATGAGGGAATAGAAGGGGAACTCATCAAGCTCAGGATCCACAAAGATCTTAACAGACTTGAACAATGAGTCCTATCCAACAACATGAAATTTAATGTGTGGAAAAACATGATCTTACACCTAGGCAGGAAAAACCAAAAATACAATTACAGATTAGGTGAAACCTGGCTCAAAAACAGTAATTTTGAGAGGGACCTTGGAATCCTAGTGGACAATCACTTAAATATGAGTCATTAGTGTGTGGAAGCAGCCAAAAAAGCTAATACAATCCTTGGTTATATAAACAGAATCAAAATCACGTGAAGTATTAGCACCACTTTATAAAGCCTTAGTAAGACCTGGAATATTCCATGCAGTTTTGCTCGCCATATTACAAAAAAGATGTTGAGACTTTGGAAAAAGTGCAAAGAAGAGCAACTAAGTTGATTAAGGGCCTAGACTAGAGACAAAAAACATATGAAGAATGGTTGCACGAATTGGGTATGGCCAGTTTAGAGAAAAGAAGGACTTAGGATGACATGATATTAGTATTCCAGTATTTGAGGGGCTGCCACAAAGAAGATGGTATCAGTCTATTTTTCAAAGCACCAGAAGGCAAGGCAAGAAACAATAAATGGAAACTAATCAAGGGGACAAGCAACCTTGAATTAAGGAGAAACTTCCTAACAGTGAGGACAATTAACCAGTGGAACAGCTTGCCTTCAGAAGTTGTAGGTGCTTC
>JANHFL010006030.1:9586-35294 GCA_032468155.1 Oxyrhabdium leporinum
GCCGTAGGCCGAATAAATTGCTTCAGCCTGGGGATGGCGTAGTTTGAGGCCAGAGAGGGTTGGCGGCATGCGGGCAGAGGCTCTGGATGGAGCAAGGATGGAGCCAGGGAATGGCACATTCCCCGGCCTAGGCAAAGGGCGATTGGGCGGAGGCTCCGGCCAGAGTAAGGCCGGAGCTGGGGAATGGTGCATTCCCCGACCTAGCCTAGGCGAAGAGCGATCAGGTGGAGGTTCCAACCAGAGCAAGGCCAGAGCCGGGGAATGGCGCGTCCCTGGGCCCCGACCTGAGGTGAAGGGCGAGTGGGTGGCATGATTATCTTTGGTGGGTGAGCAGCAGAGGCAAGGCGCGGAGATTAGCTGGGCCCGCATGGCGAAGGCGAGATATATAGGGTGGAGCAGGGCAGGTAGGGCGAGCAGCGGGCGGGTGGGGCCAGCCAGAGGTGAAATTTACTGGTTCTCCGAACTATTCAAAATTTCCGCCAGAGATACGCCCGAACCTGTCCGAACTGGCTAGATTTCACTTCTGGTTGTTGGAAACTAACATCCAACATCATTGGAGGACTTCGGTTTGGTAAAAGCTGTGCTAGAGCCCTTTTGATTCAAGTCTTTGTGGCTGATTAAAAAGAACCTTTGGGAGCTAATCAAATTAGAAAAAGCCTTCTAATTTCCCTTTATTTTTCAGGGCAATTTTCCTTACCTGCTGTTCTTCGGAACTTTGGGAGCCATCACCATCACTTTCTCCACCTTCCTTTGGATCACCCAGCGGCACAAAGCCAAAACCGTTTAGTGGCCTCTCCATTCTACAGGCCCACCAACACTACACAAAGGAGGTGCTCGTTTACAAGTCTTGTCTGCTGTCTGTTGTTACCCTTTGGTTTTGGAACTGGAAATTCCCAATTTTTCTGGGGGAAATAATTTTTGGATTAGAGCCTGTTAAGAGTGGTTACACTCTGTTACATGTTCGGACACATGGGAGAACACTGTAGCAGTTATTGTACAGGAACACATTATTTTCAACTAGGTTGGTTGCTTTGCCAATGCATACAAATTGGGGCTATCAATAAAATATAAAAAGGGAACTGGGGAAAATTAATGTCTTATTGGCTGTTAAATATTCTTTGGAGTGTACATTCCGTTTCTAATAAAGTAAATATAACTAATCAGGGTTGTGTCTGGATATGATGAAAACTAGTGCTTGTGTGACTCCTGATTCCTTAAGGCTTAATCCAGATTCCTTTCTTCTACTATTAGAAGCAGGGAACCTGAGAAAAAGTGCTAGTTAGAAGCAGTGTTTGGATGCTCTTTTTCAGAGGAAGTTTTTCTGGGTCTGGAATGTTCAAAAGAGAGCTTATGAGACACTCAACCCCATCCTTGCTCCTGTTACTTCAGGACACCTCTTGGATTCTACCATTAATGGACCCAGTTGTTTTCCTGCCTTAAAATTTAAGGGTTTATTTTAATAAATAACTGAAGCATATTTCATTCTCTAGCCTTTACTCTTTTCTGGGACCTGATTACTCCAAAACATCACTCTGCTCTTTCCCCCCATGCCTGTTACAGAAAGCTTACAAGTTTGCCCTCTTTCTTTCTTCAAATGTCTTCTACAAATCATGAAAAAATTGGAAAAACTCTCTGCATTCCAGGCCAAAGTTGAACTAGTAGTGTGATTCTGTGTTTGAACAATAATCCTTGAACTCTTTGCTTTTTTCTCCTTCATTCTTAAAATACTTATGTTTATTCAGCCCATTGTCCTCTGTTCGTGCAAGATTCCCTAAGCTTTTAAATCACGTCAATGCTGTATACTAAGTATTTGAAAGGTACTCAATGTGATTATTTTAATTAAACCATTGTTTTCATTAAACAATTAGCTTATTCGTTTAGTAACTATGATTGTTTAAATTAAACCATTAGATTATCAATTTAATAACTAATTTAAACTGATTTTTTTAAAAATCATTAACTTCCTTGGGATATGTGTTTTTGGGACACATTGTTCCAAAGATTTGATCCACATCTACTTCCCATTTCCAAATTAAATAAACCCAAGCTTGGCTCTCTGGAGATTGCCAAGTTCGGCGGAAATGTACAGTATATAATCAAGGCAGCAGCACTGTAAGGAAGAAGCAACTTCAGTTAATCAATAAACCAGAGAAGATTTTAGATTTAGATTAACAGAGTTGGAAGGGACCTTGTAGGTCATCTAGTCCAACCCCCCGCCGAAGCAGGAAACCCTACACCATTTCAGATTTCATAGCATGTCTGCTCTTTAATTGTTTTACGTTCCATGTGCTTAGTTTTGAGGCTTAGGAATGTGCTCAGATAAACAAGGAATTTGGTTTCACTGAATATGTACAAAGAAGGTCAGCAATCTGTACTGAGAGAAAAATGGCAGATGTACAAGGTAGTCAATTTTGAAAAGTCAACAAGAAAGAAATATAACAAAATAACCATGTCAAATTATGACAAGAAATCAAACCCTGAAGATGGGTTTGTATCTTGGGTAGAATGGTATCTTGGGTAGAATCAATTACAATTATGAAAATGAATATACTTCAGTACCAACAATCGTGGCAGAATGAAGAACCAGCAAGTAGATCCCCCTTGTGAGAAAACTTCAAAGTCTCCTGCTGGTTTAGACTCTGGGAGACCATTTTGCTCAAACCATGGACGGTGCATTTAAAGTGCACCAGGTTCATGTACTTCATTTTACTAATCACTTTCAGAAATTGGTTTACTTTTCAGCTATTAAGAACATTTGGATGTACTTTGAAATCAAACTTTTCTTAAAAGATATAATTTCACAAAGCTCCAACAAGAAACATCACAATTTGATGAGATATAAACTCACTGCGGCAAGAATACATTTTGTCCAAAATTTACTAGAAGGAAAATATAATCCTGACAATATTTAACTGGGAATTTAAACTTGGAGAATATACATTAATGACAAAATTAGCAGCATAATAGAATTTACATTTAAACAAGAATGGCTTCCATACATACAATATATATCACCCAGCATGGTAAATATAATTATAGTCTGGCTTCTAAATATTTACAAATGCTGTAAAGTAACTGATAGGGAAAGTAGAAAAATGGAAAAGCTAGAAATCTAATTGTTTTCCCCCCTCTTTTCCCTTTATTAACGTTCTAATTGTTAACACGGTCAATTTGGTATAGTGGTAAAAACACCTTTCTACAAATCGGGAGATTGTGAAATGATGAGTCTAATCTAGGCAATGGACAAGTAATGTAGGTATTTATTAGATCTTCAGTTCACTCTCTCCTTGCCTTGGTATTACTGCTTTGTCATTATTGCTCCATACAGAGTACAGAGTACTAGTACAGAGTATTTTTATGCAAATAAAAATAGAAATTGGGGGAAAAATTGAAATATTTTCTATAATACAGCTGACACTGTGGCATAATCAAAGGTGGCTATAGAGATTCTTCTTCCATGTTTTGAAAGATAAATCTTGCAAAAGATGAAGTCTTTTTTTCCCCCAAAAAATTTCAAAAGCAATAGTACATGAATCCTATTTGCAAAAGTACAAAGTTCTTGCTAGGCCACAAGATGGTGCTGGAGTGCTATAATTTGTGTTGAGAGACACTGCATTTAAGTTATGAATTTACATTTGCAGAGAAATAAACATCAAACGGCTTCTAATACACCTACAACAAAATAAACATCTAACAAAGATTCTTAGGTAAAAACATTTATATACAAATAATTTGAATCTTGAAACAAAATATTTTCGGTAGATCTCCCCTACTTTTGGGGGGTAAATTCAAACATATATCAGAATTATTAACTTTATAGTATTTCTCCCAGATTAGGCATAGCAACTCTAGTCTGCATCTCCAGAATTCTGCTCTTTGTTTTTTATAAGACAAAGCTCTTTCCCATCCAGAAGAATGGATTACACAGGGAACCTCTTTATGTTTATAAGGCCAAAATTCAATCTTACCTCTGTGAATGTGTTTCAGCACAGATGCTGGTTGGCTAGGAACATGGCCAGGCTCAGAGTCCACCTCTGAACAGAAGGCAACTGATCCAATCTGTATTACATCACGAGGTAAACTCTAGTCTAACCCTTATGTACTTGATGAAACTGGGCCATTTCTAATCTTGTGGCTTATTTAAGAAGCAGTGTTACACATACTAATGCAATTTTAATTTCAACTGAGTATAAAACACTGAAATCTGCATTGGTTTCCCCCCTGGATATCAAAACTAGGAGCCTGGATTTCTAGTCCCACTTTAGGCATGAAAAACCAACTGGGTGATTTTGGGCCAATCATTCTCTCAGCCTAACTCACCTCACGGGGTTGTTGTTGAAGGGGAAAATAGGAGGAGGAAGGAATAGTATTAATGTGTTCCTATTAATAATGTATTCTGGCCCACTCATTTGTAAAAATGATAAAGGTATTAAATAAATAAAATCTAGAAGAAAAACAAGATTTCTGATCACAAATTTGACCGTATCTGTCTAGCATTGGCAGCTTTGAAAGCCTATTATTTTAAAAAGTCATATTTCCATATTGTATACCGTAGTCCCATCCCAGGCACATTCTTATAAAATAAGAAAGACTGGCTGGTCCAATCACAAAGGGTAGAATTAAATCTGGTCTACGGGACAGACCCCAGCAGCACCAACTGGGAAAACAGATTGAAGTGCCACTTTTGAGAAGTGCCACTTCTTTGATGCCAAAAGACTTCCTGTGTGGGGTCCTTGGTGGTCTCGGAGCTTGGTTGTTTTCCTGCAAACATTTCATCCGGGGGGTGGGGGTGGTATTGTTTTTTAATTCTTTTATATTGGGCTTTTACTCTCTGTAAGCAACCCAGAGTCACCCAGAGTGAAAGGCGGCCATATAAATCTTCTAAATAAAATAAAATAAATTACCAAACCAGGTAACATCAGTTAGCATAAGTGCTTACCTTACAGTTTGATAATGAAATGTCTTGCAAGAAGACAACCAAGCTCAGAGAGCATCAGGGACCCCACAGTCCAACACCGAGCTACAAATATTCTCTTCTATCGTGTCAAATGCAGCTGCCTACTGGCAAAAATCTGCCCACGGAATGCATTTTTTTTTCAAGCGCCTTCTTTCTAATCTACGGCACATGCCGATCGGGCCAGGCGAGAGGCAGGTAGTACGGTAGTACGGATGGCAGAGGAATCCCACCAAGGCGGAGCCTGGAAAAAAAAAACCGTGCCCGGCTCGGTTCGTGCTGCGCCGCCCCTCGACAGGTCATTTCCTCCCTTCTTCACCCGCTCGGCTCCGCCTCCTGCTAGCGCGCTTTTCATCGCTTCGGCCACATCACCTCCCCCTCGTGTGTCCGGCGCCGGCCGCATCTTCTGCCTTTCCCCACCTCCTGCTCGTCTCCCGGTGTCTCTCTGTCGCTTTCTTCCCCCACCCCACCCCACCGCCCACAGCCGGGAATTCACAGCCATCCCATCCCGCCGTTGTCCTCCACGTGCTAAAAGCGAGCTATGGGCAGCCTAGTGCTGGAGGATGGGACGGTGTTGTGTGGGCGTCCCTTTGGACTCGTGGGGATTCCAGTTGCGGGCGAAGTCGGTGAGTTTCTATCCAGGACCAAAGTAGGGGAGAAGGAGAAGGAAAGCTCTTTGCTTGATCGGTCGCACTTCTGCCTTTCCGGCAAAAAGAAGGATGGCGGTGCTCTCCCCTCGGTCTAGATTCTAGAAAATAGGGAGGGTCGAGATACGGTCCTGCTCTCTGGTCGTTATGACAGTTTGCTCAGCAGGCGCCTTTGACTGTTGTTGGATCTCCAAATGTGCCTAAGGCTACTTGTAGAAGAGTGCCTTTAAACATGCCAAGACTTGGTGGCATAGCTGTCTGTGATAGACCTGATCAGACCACATCTGTTCTTGCCTGGTCAGGCCTCTAGACTTTCTCGCGCTTGTCACATTGCTGATCTTGGAACTAGACCAGGCCCATTCCCAGTTCAGATAAATTGGAAGTATGAAGGTATCATCCTGGCTGGGTTCATCATTCTGCTTGCCTACATCAGTAGTTCCCAAGGTGTTTTTGAAACATGATCAGCTGAAAGGTTTCAAAAGAGCAAATAAGGAATTATCATTCCTTATTCTATGCCCTACAAGGGTGATGGCCTTCCAGAAAAAAATATCTTTTTTTTTTTAGAAAAGAGAAGTGCTAATTCATGAAGACCAAGGTTGTTGCTGGCTTTAAATTATGCCAATTATGCTTTGGGAATAGTGGCAACATACACCTCTTGGTGCCATGTGATGGATAACACAAGGGAAATGTGCTGTTGTGTCAAACTTTTAAAAGACATTGAATCAGCTAGTTGGCTGTTTTGATGACAGCTGCTGGACAGAATAGATCAATGTTCTCATCCAATAGAAAGGTTCTTCTATTGCTGAGTGTAGCCACATCTGGTTTGCTGATTGCTAAAAAGTATAAAGTATCTTGTTGAGGCAAGTGAATCAGAGTGGATCTTCCCCTCATACCCTTTTTATTGAAGAAGGCAAGCCCAGAATCTGAGAACATGTCACTACCAAGAAGGTAACCCAAGCTTTCATAGGACTCAACAATAATAACAAAACAACAATAATAAACATCTGTGTAGTAGTTTTGAGTGGTCAGAGCACATAACATGCTTTATTTAGTTGTAATCCTTAAAGCAGTCTTGCGTGGATGAATTTAGAAACCGGAAGCCCTTGAATGTTGATCTACAATGATGATCAAGCCAATGTTCATATTGGCTAAAAATTCAGCACTATTTGGAGGGACACAGATTGCTCACTTCTGCTGTAAGAATAGTCAATATGGTACTCACAGAGAATAAAATTTAGTTAGGCCTTTAGTTAGTCCAGCTGTAGCTCCTCCCGTGTACCACTGTCTTATTAATAAAAAGCTATAGCATGGAGAACATTCTCTCCTTGTAAAGAGAGACCTGTACTGGTAGTAGAAAGCTCATATCAGGAATAGGATGAGGAAAAAGCAGACGTGGATAGAAGAGAGTGCCAAATGGTAAGAGGTGCTTTGAGAAGGCTGTGGGTCCTACAAGTTCTTACAATCATGAGAATTCAGCTTATTCAGTGAAAAAAACCTTGTGCTGAAGCAGAAGCAGCAGCATTCTTAATGCTTCTGTAACAGTGTGTTCCTCAGCATTTGAAAAGCCTACGGCACTAGAAACCTGGTATTGGATTTCTCCATGTGGTAAACATCATGACTGGATATCAAGCAATGTGTGCTCATGACGGGTTTTCTGGATGTAGAAATTGTGAGAATGGGGCAGTTGCTGATAATTATTTATCTTGGCTCTGCCTTTTTATGTTGGGAATATTGTGCAGCTGTAGAAGTGACTATACAAATATGGTCTGGGATTCCATATTGGGTAAACTGCAAACAGAGATAAAAGATGATGAGTTCAGTACATGATCCCTGCGTTTGCTTTGATATTTCCTAGAGAAATTTGGAGGGACCAGCAGTCCACTCCATCTAGTCTTCCGGAAAGGCTGCTAATGTCGCATCTGATTTCTTTCCTTAAAGTGCTCCTTTTGCCAGAAGCAGCAGAGCACTAAACGACTGAAGTAACAACTACGAATGGGCTAAAGAAAGATTACTCAGTGCTTAGGCCTGGTTTGCAGGAGAGGGTCATTTGCCAAAATCAATGTGGGTTTTTGCCAGGGTCACTAATCCAATTTGTATCATTTCTTGGAATCTGCAGTGTTCCAGACTGGCATGGTGGGTTACCCCGAAGCACTGACAGATCCCTCCTATAAATCTCAGATCTTGGTACTGACTTACCCACTGATTGGGAATTATGGTGTTCCTCCAGATGAGTTGGATGAGTATGGTCTCAGCCGGGTAAGTATAGCACTGGCAGAAAAAAACCCATTCTTACATGTAGCAATAAACATTTCAGATGGCTTAGCTCTAAAATTTGATTTCTGGGTGCCTGAAGACCAAGTACCAGAAATTATCCTGGCCTAGTTTAAGAATTCTAGGAATTTCTGGCATAGCCAGCCTGGTGTTCACATACTTCATCTACTCTGTCAATGCAGTGCTATAAAATTGACAGACAGCATATCTAAACTTGGGTTACCTGCATGTAGAATTTGATTTGATTCAATCTAACAAATTAGATTGTTTTCCAGAATAATCCAGTGTCCAGAATTAGACTGATGATTGATACCAAATAATCAAAACACCTTGGATATCTTTTAATTGATTGGATGAAATGAACTGGATTAGAAGTTCGTGCACTTCTAATCTGCTTGCTGAATTAGATCAGTGTTTAATCTTTCTTAACTATATCCCTGAAGTTCTGAGAACAGGAGAGCAACATATATTTTTTCTCTCTGGGAATGGCAGATGCAAGTCAGCTGCAGAATTTCTTCTAATGAGATCGTTGACACAAATGATGGATACAAATATACTGTGTTTCTCCAAAAAGAAGGCCTTATTTTCTTTTGACCCGTGAAAAAAATGGCTAGGCCTTCTTTTTGGAGGGTTTTTTGACTCACCTCGTGGCGGTGGCATCGACAGCCCCGCCCAGCAGGAGCCTGCTGCTGGCCCCTCTTCTTCTGTGGCTGCTTGCTACCACTCGCACGCATCGCCCCGGCCTCCATTTTGCTTTCAAATGCCTGCCGGAAGACATCTGCAACTGATAACAGAGCTCCAGATCAATCCGGAGCTCTATTATTGGCTGCAGAGGGCTTTCCGGAAGGCTCTGACTGCAAAACGGAGGCCGGGGGTACTGTGCCCATCCATCCGGAGCCCATTTCACAGGTGCAGAGAGCTTTCCAGAAGACTCTGACAGCGAAATGGAGGCCAGGGGTGACACGTGCGAGCTGAAGTTTCGGAATGGAGGCTTTTTGACAAACGGGAGGAAAATGGGAAGGGGAGATTTTCCTGCCTCTCATCTATTCCTCAAGCTCAGCACGGACTGAGGGAAGGATGGCAGGCCCCTCCCCATTTTCCTCCTGTTCACCCAAAAGCCTCCATTCTGAAACTTCAGCATTCGGAATGAAGGTTTTTGGCGAATGCTGCCCCAAGGGGCCAGCGGGCTGCAGCTGCACAGTTGCCTTCCCCCCCCTCCCGCGCCCATGCCATTACTCATGCTGGTCATGCCCATCCCTCCCCAAGCTTATTTTTGGGGTAGGGGTAATATTAGGCCCACCCCCAAAAAAGTAGGGTTGGGCTTATTATTGGGGTAGGTTGTGTTTTCTGAGAAACACTGTATATAATGTACATATTTCAAATGAATAAATAAAATGTTTTTGGGTCTTGAATAGAAGGGGATTAGGAAATTCTTGTGATGATGAGGTACATGTCTTTATTAACTCTCTGCTCCCCCTCCTCCAGTGGTTTGAATCGAATAGCATTCATGTAGCCGCACTGATTGTGGATGAATGTTCTCAAAATCCCAGCCACTGGAGTGCTACACGCTCACTGGGTCATTGGCTGAAAGAAAAGGGGATTCCTGGTTTGGAAGGTAAGCAATTCTTATCAGAAAGTCTTGTGCTAGAGTTTGCCTCTAGAGGACCTGGTGAAGTGCAAGTTGCAATATCTCTCTTATGTGCTCCTTGAAAGCCATAGTGGGGTGCCTCAAGGCGCAGTCCTTTCTCCCTTCCCATTTAATATCTACATGAGGTTACTGGGTGGGATGATCTGACGGTTTGGGATAAGGTATCATCAGTATGATATCCAGATTTACACTTTTATCCCAAGCCACCTGAATGGATGCCACAGATATCCTATTCCAGTGCCTGGAGGCTGTGAGTTCTGGATGGGGCACAAAAGGTTTTGGTTCAACCAAGCAAGATTGATGTGACTTTGGAAATTTGGACTATTCAGTTTCAGGGATTTTCCACCTTTGGTTCTGAATGGGGTAGCATTGTCTGAGAAAAACCTGATTTGGGGGGAGGGGATGTGTGTTCTTGGACTCATGGCTCCTGCTGAAAGATCTGGTGGCAGTTGTGACTATGAGGGCCTTTGCACATGTTTAAGTGGTATATTGAACCAGGTATCCCTGCTCACTGTCACTCATGGTCTTGTGACTTCCCATCTGGATTCCTTCAGCACAGTTTAACTAAGGTTGCCCTTCAACAGCATTTGGAAGCTTCAACTGGTCCCAAATGCATCAGCATGGGTAGTAAATGGTGTTATTTACTCAACATATGTAACAACACTACTCCAAGAACTGCATTCATTGCCAGTGTGCTTTTGATGCAATTCAGGGTGCTAGTTGTCACCTGTAAAGGCCTTCATAACTTGGGGCTAGGTCACCCTGTTTTTTCCCCCAGTTGTTTCTATCCTCCCAATCCAATAGGCAGGATGGGCATGCTCTGGGCCCTTTCAGCCAGAGAATGCTGGCTGGCAGTCATATAAATTTTGTGTGTGTGTGTGTGAGTGAGTGAGTGAGTGAGTGAGTGAGTGAGTGAGTGAGTGAGTGAATGAACTCTTCTTTATGTAATGGCAATCTCTGATTACATTCCCATAACATTTTAACTCAGATACTGGATCCCTCACTTTTTTTAGGTTCACACATTGCATTGAACCATGAACTAAACAAATTGGTTTCCCACAATGAATTTTCAAGGAAGTTAGAAAAGATAATACTATTCAGTAAATCCAGGAATCTAAAATTCTGTTTTGTGAACAATTGCAAACTTAAAGAGTCCAAGAGTGGACAGACGGATTCTTTTATCCATTTGCTCCTTGGCTGGAGGACTGCTGGTATTTGGCAGCTTAATGGCTTTTAGAGTTGAATGCAGTTTGAGAAATCCTCCTCTTCCTAGTTCAGTGAATTAGAGAGACTTCTGTCTGAATTGCTTCCAGATGTTATCTGGATGTTCTGGACTTAAAATTGCTTTAGTCCCTTTTGCCTAGGCAACAGCTTCTGCACATATCCATTAATGTAATTTTCCATTCTCTCTACATAGACAGAAATGTATCTCTGCAACAACAATCTGGGGAAGTAGGTTACTGTGAGAGATTGTAGGAGAAGTTGTGTCACTCAATACAGGTGGCCTTGACTTATGACCACAATTGGGCCAAATTTTCTGCTATGGAGACATTGGTTAACTGAATTTTGCCCCATTTTATGATCTTTTTTGCCATAGTTAAGTAAATCACTGCAGTTGTTAAGTTATGACATGGTTATTAAGTGAATCTGGCTTGCCCATTGACATTACTTGTCAGAAGGTCACAAAAGGTGATCACATGACTTCAGAACACTGCAACCATCATACATATGAATCACTTGCCAAGAAAAATGGTCCTGTTACTTTTTTCCATGCTGTTGTAACTTTGAATGGTCACTATATGAGCTGTTGTATGTTGAGGACTACCTGTACTAACAAAAACCAGAAGCAGTACGATAGCACCTTTTCTGATTACCAACTTCTATTAAAACCCATAAGCTTTTCTGACATTTCCCATCCGATGCATGGAGTGATGCAGATGATTGATGTAGGATTTAAATTCGGAGAAGACAAGTTGGCTCTGCAGATGCAGGTTACATGTGAGATACATTACCTACACCCATGAAGTCACTCTGTAATGAAGGGAGATGCAGCTCATGAAAGCTTATGGCTTTTAATAACATCCGTTGTTTGGAAAAGATGCTACCATTTTTCTCCTGATTTTTTGCTGGGAATAAGAGTAAGTGACCCAAAGTTACCCACTGAACTCCATGATTGAGTGAAGACTTAAATTGGATTACCTTGCTTGTTTGTCTAACAGATTAGATGGAACACATGGCCACATAACTGTATTTCTGATGAAATACAGGGAAGCAAAATTGTGATAGAATCAAGATTATTGATAACTGTAAAAATATGAATATAGTTAGCGTGTTCCAAAGTTCCCAAGCTTTGACTAGACATAGATAGAAATGGAGATTATCTTGTCTGTGAATTCTCCCATGATCACAGAACCACACAGTCTACTGAGATAGTCCATCCTTTCTAATAGCTAATTTCTCCTGCAGGAATTGATACACGAGCACTAACCAAGCGGATCCGGGAAAAAGGGAGTATGCTGGGAAAACTGATACCAGAGGGCGTCCATAGTTCACATCAGCCATTTGACGATCCAAACACACGGAATTTGGTGAAGGAAGTCTCGCTGAAAGTAGGTTGAACGAATAGGGTTGGAAGGGAAGAGACAACTTGGTCTAAGCAAATTGGAGGCGGCAAGCAGCAGCAGCGGATATACTGTATAACATTCAGAATAGAAGAGGGATTTCTTTAACTATTGCATCAACACATGGTTTGGAAAAAATAAAAGTCCACTTAACATCTTATTTGTAATGAGTTATTTTGAGAAGCAGTTCTCTGATTCAGTGCTCCCTCCTCCTGCCTAAATATATGCACTCCATAGCTTCCAAGTGGCTCAGTTCACCCTGTTTTTGTCCTTTGCGCGCCCCATTTTCGGCCCATTCTGATCCCTGCCACCTGGGACGGACCAAAAATGGAGGGCTTGGAGGCTGAAAATGGGATGCGGAGGCCAAAAACTGGGCGCATGGAGGCGGCAATAGGCGATGGCGATCCCTGCAGCCTGAAACAGCTGATTGTGGGGAGGCAGATCCAACCGACAATCAGCTGCTTGTGCTAATCAGGCTGTGCTGAAGCTGACCAGGCTGTTTTCTGTTTGCTGCAAGGAGGCAAATTGCTGGGAGGCAGAGGCCGAAGGGTGAGGGCTGGCGGGTGGGCGGGGCTTCGGCAACATTCGCTGTATAAGACGCACAGACATTTCCCCCCACTTTTTTGGGGGGGAGTGCGTCTTATACTCCAAAAAATACAGCAATTAAATTTAGAATCATTTGTATTTTACCCCTCAGGTTAGAATTCTAAAACAATAAGATCAATAAAACTACTTCTGATGTTTATTTTAATTGTATTATTTTGTTATATGTTATAGTTTATTTTACTGTTGAAATTACCTTTACAGAAACCCTTAAAATGCATTTCTGATTACTGAAGGCATAGATTACATTAATGAAAATCCCAACCAGAAAGCAAAGAAATACAATAGTTTAATTTACCTGATTTAAGCTGTGGCAGGATTCTAATGAATCAGTTGTTTTCAGCTCCTTTGCTTTCTTTATGGCATCAATCAAATTGCTTCTTTTCTGTATAACAGCAACCTGAATGCTATGTATATCAGTTATATAGTAACTGGTGTTCATTACCAACTCTGCCTCAATCTTCCTTTTCCTGATTAGAAATAAATACATTTTAAAAAATGGTCATATCCTACAAAAGTACCACATAATTTGAGCATTTCAGTAGGTAACTATATAGCATAGAAAAGCACACATTATGCCATTTAAAAACAAAGTTATAAATTAATAGTCACAAAATAATTATATCATAAATCTGTTTATCATCATCAACTCACATTTCTCTGAAAGATAAATAAAACTGACTCTGAAATAGTAGCTTAACATTTGAACGAATGCTTCAAAAACTAACATTTTGATAAAGAATTTAAAAGCAAAGTCACTTTTAAATTAGGTGAAAGTATAACAATTACTCCAAGCTAACAAATCATAGTATTAGAATAAGAATTATAACCTGAACAAATCAAGGTGTAACAAATAAAGGAAGTAACAGTAGAAAAGGAAAAATTGTAGTTATTTTGTAATATTTGTTTCCCTTTGCCAAAACAAACCCAATGAGTAAATAATTTGAATAAATTGTCCTTGTCCACAATGTACCATAAAGTTAAGTCATACAGAAATATGTACTGAAGAATTCAGACAAAATCAGTATTATAATTTTAATCAAGTTACCTTGAGTTCAGAGAAGCCAGACAATCTGTAAATTTGGAAGTGATAACATCCGCAATCTTGCTTTCTTCCTGTTTTGTTTCGGTGATCAACTGTTGAAGTAGCTTATTCATTTAAAAAAAAGTAATTAAAAACATAACCACACTTGCACACATTGTCAACAGAATAAAATAACATAAGCACTATTTGACTAGAATAACAAAAGCAATACAAAATATTTCCGTTCTCTTCTTCCAAATACTTTAGAGCAGGGGTGTCAAACTCAAGGTCCGCGGTCCGAATCCAGCCTGCAGGGTGCTTGGACCTGGCTCATGGGGCCGGCCTGGAAACAGCAAAGGACTGGCCTGTAGTGCCTCTGCCAGCGAAAATGGAGCTTGGGGGGGCGCACCCCCCCGGGCTCCATTTTCACTGGCAAAGGGCTATCAAAACAAACTAAAAACAAAACAAAAGGAGAAACATTTCCTCTTTTGCATTTGAGCATGCAAGAAAGGACAGGAAAGGAGAAAGGGAAAGAAAGAAAAAAAAGGAAAGATAGGAAGAGAGCAAGGAAGGAAAAAGGAAAGAAGGGAAGGAAGAAGAAAGGAGAATGAAAAGGAAAGGGAAAAAAGGGAGAGAGGGAGGGAGGAAATAAATTATGAGAGTGAGGGTCTCAGGGAAGTCCTGCCTTAGCACTTGGCCACCACAGGTGCCCCCCATGACACAAGTGACATCAAGCTGGCCACGCCCACCATGTCCATGCCCACCCCCAGCCCTCTGAAGTCAAACACAACAATGATGTGGCCCTCAATGAAATTGAGTTTGACATCCCTGCTTTAGAGATAATTTTAATAAAAGAATTTTGTTTGATATTATTTATTCAATGCTTTAACCGTTATAGTAATTAAATATTCCAAATAAAATAAAGACATAGCTAAATACAATAAAAAGTCCCACATGTTTTCAAGATATTTTGAATTTGCAAAATATCTAATGGTCAAAGAGAAAGTCAATAGGAATGCAATACCATTGAAATCTAGTCACCACTTGTGATTATCATAGTTGAAATGTTCAGTGTGGTGCTTCAAAAAAATATAATCAAGTATAAACTCACACACAAGGCACTTCTTTCAATGCACTTTCACTAATGTAAAATTTAACAGCAGTACTTATTTTAAATGCAGAAAGCCATTATCAGCTCAGTTTTAATAAAAATTTGTATGTGTGAAATATTCTGATCTTCTGAGGAAAGCACTGAATTTCATGTTCTGGATTCAGGAAGTTCAGGAAAAACAAAAGGAACATTTCGTTTAAATGGTTCCATCATAAGAAGCAGAAGGAATTTAGCCTTAGCCCCTTGTTTTTGTCCACAGCTAACTAAATGACATTAAGTTCTATCTATTATCCAAACTGTAGAAAAACGAGCTACAGCAAGCATTATATACTTCTTGTAGGTTGCATGCACAATATTTACTTTTTAAGAAAATCATTTTCATCCATTTTTTTTATCTAGAAGAGTGTGAAAATACCACTTGGCTACTACTAGAAAAAAAACATTATGGTTGTATGGTTTAGAGTCCACCTGGTTTCAGGTAGTCAAATTTTATACACAAGCAAAGGTCATGCACTGCAACCCCTGCTCCAGATTCATTATCTTCTCTGACAGATGGTCCAGCCTGTTTGAAGATCTCCAGTCAAAAGTACTATAATTTATGTGGCAGTCTGTCCTTACTGGCTGATTGTTCCTAAACTCCTTTAGCTTGAACCTACTTATTTCTAAATTTTATCCTACAAATTCTAGTTCTATCCCTGGGGCATAGAACATAGAAATTATTTAGACTCCCTCTTTTATGTGACATTTGAAGATTGCTCCTATATCACTCAGCCATGCATGCTAAACATACTCAGATCCTTCACAATTCCTTGTGGGGTTTAATTCCAGACCCAATATCATCTTGATAGCTCCTTCTCATTATTTTTCTAACTGTACCAAAATTGGACATAGTATACCACGAGGGACATAACCAGAGCAGAACAAAATAGAACAATTATTTCCTGTGATTAGGACTTCATTATTTTATTAACACAACTGAAGATATTATTTGCATTTTCAGCACCTGCAAGACACTCTTTTCTGTGCTTGTAATTCTATTTTTCTTCTCAAATACAGAACTTTATGTTAAATTCCACCCTATTCATTTCAATCCATTGCTCAATCCTGTTGAAATCTTTTGGAATTTTCCCTCTTTTGTCTACATTCCCCAACTACATTCCCCAACTCTTATCATATACAAAATTGATAAATATCCCCTCAACTCTCTCATCCAAGTCATTAATAAAAATGTTGAACAAAACATGGCCCAGGAAAGAGCCCTCTGGCATCTGTTATTTTCTTCAAGGATGAGATAGAACTATTAACAAGCACTCTTTGGGTACCGTCATTCAGGCAACTGTGAGTGACATCATTTAGCCATATGTTATCATTTCATCAAGAATTTCTAGCAAAATTTGTTGTACTCTGACTCCTAGCAAAGTTAGATTCTCAGAAGTTGTCTCAGAAATCTTCAATTATTATTATTGATAGTTTTTTTAAAGATTGGTCATCTAACACAAAAAGGTCATAATGGGTTAGGGTTAGGGTTAGATACTATACAGTATCGGGCTATTAATTCCCTGGAGCTGATCTAATGTCTAGTATTATCACTTCTGAAGTTTAGTTACCATCAAATGTTGAAGTAGTGTTTTCAATTTTGTTTAAAAAAGGAAATTTTCAATTCCCAGAGTTGTTGGGAGATAATAATAACTCAGTTTAGTTGGCCCACCTACCTCCTCTAAAACCTTTAAATGCTCAAGGTTGTTTTTAGCCTTATTGAGGGCTTCTTCTATGTCTTGCAGAATTTTGCTGTCCTAAGAGGAGTCAAAGACAAATAGTTAGAAGTGTGCTATTCTAGAACACTATGCATCCATCCATCCATCCAATTTATACCTATCTCACAAGTGACTCTGTGTAGCATGCAATTATTAAATATAAACAATACATATAACAAAACAAGCTTTTCAAAATATAAAAAATCGATATTAAAAAATCAGAAGTTAATTAACATTTTAAAATATGGGGGGAGGGAGGAAGAGAGAGAGAATGAGTATATCCACCTCAACAGTGGAACCCTGGTAACATAACCAGATCATAAAGGATTTCTGGAACATCAAGAGAGATGGAGTTAACCTAATTTTGGGGGCGGGGGGGATAATGTTCCATAAGGTGGACACCATGGCTGAGAAGGCTTGCCACTTAGGTCCCTGGCAGATGGTATCTGCAATATGCTTTCTCTGCTGGATCTAATGAGAAAGGAACATATAATCAGAGAAAAATGAAACATTTTGAACTAACAAAATGTCCAGTTGCCATGACTTAACTTCCAGACAACTCTTCCTGGATGACTAAGAATCTTCACTGACAATTGGAAAACTACAAATTTTAATCCTGACACTTATAATTTCAAACTGTACCTCACAAAACTAACAAATGTGTCAGAGCAGAAATAAACCATCTATGCAAAATCCAATCTGGGTTGGTCACTAGGACCAGAGATCTTTGTCTTCCAAGCTTGTGGACTCGTCTTCAGGGAACTTTTCTCTAGCTTGGAAGACAAAAACCTCTGATCCCAGTGATCAACCCAGATTGGATCCTGCAACATTATGCTGGGACATATATAGTCGCCTTCATTCATAAACCATCTACAGACAAAGGGCATTTATTGCAAATGTTAGAATAATTTATGGGTATGCTCTCAAAATGAATGTTTTGGGTGAAGTTCTTTATTCACACAAAGAAATAAGCAGTTACAAATCACTAATTTACAAGTCTATCTGCCAACCTTTCTACTTTCCCCTCATACAGTACGCTTAACTAACCTTTGACTTTCTACACACTTCCAAATAAAGTAGCTAGCAACCACTCCTATTGTTTTTATTTTCTATGGGGACCGTTTGGGCCCAGGACATTCTTAGAAAACGTTACAAATACTGACTGACTTTTAAAATGGGTAGATAGCGTTTGTTCTCCAACAATATGCACTAACCTCAATGTTTATACTAAAACACACTTGTATTAAGGCAAGAGAACTTTAGAAAAATGAAAGTCCTGCAATCACACATCACAATAAGATAAATATTTAAGCAAATCAACTATGTAATGGGTAGTCAAAGACTGAAATTATTAAAAGAAAAAAGAAAACGTTCATAAGGAATAACTGTCCATATAACATATTTTTTGAAAAAGTCTATCAAATTTGACTATCATAATTTTAAGCCCATAAAGACCCAAATTACTACAAAAAGAATTGTTCCATAATCTTATCCTCCATATTTAAATGACATGGTAGGAAGGAATATTGATGTTATTGAAAGTATACAGACTGCAGGCTTTTTTTCTTTCTAACTATAGGGAACATTCCACTAAAAGGCTAAACAAGTACTTTTTCTTAAGCCTATAATTGTTCTACATTCTTATGCACTATTTTTTAGCACATGTTTAAAAGACTTAATACTTACAATGGCCTATTAAGAACACTGTCATTACATTTTTCACAGGTTTGGCTTGAAACACATTATTAAGCTTCAATTCCATATCTACCACTTTAGGAAGAAGCCTAAAGTACTTAAATGGAACTAGAATAAAATCTGTTTATGTCTCAGTTGAAGGGAAAAGCCATATGACCATTAAACCCAAATTTATGTAATTGCCATATATTAAAATATATGTAAAATCCCATTCTATACATTTTCCTTTACATCTAAAGTCCATTAAATGAGGACCAGTAAAATAGAGATTTTATCACACTTTCAAATAATATAACACGTCCTATAGTATCCAGAATCAGAGTATCTTTCAAATATGCTCTAAGACACCTTCATAATGTTCACTTTGAAACTGTGACTCATTGTTTGCACCTAAAACCCAAAGACAAAATCTTGGTATTTTATAAAATCAGCATTTCTAGTTGCTCGTTAACATGCTCTTTAATAAATAGAAATAAAGCAAGGTTAGATTGTTCACATACCATGTTGACAGTAGATGCCTTCAAAAGTAATTGATGGATTGTAGTCCAACCGGGTTGTGTACTTTCTTAATGCTGAAACTATAGCTGTTAATCCTATAAAGTCAAATCAAGCTATATTTTTACATTTTCTTGAATGGCTGCACTTGGATTAATGCTTACTAAAAATGGATAAATTGAGAAATATTAAGGCATGCAAAGTAATTTAAAAGAAATTAGGAGCACACCAACAATTGCAAAGACTACTGTAAGTATTGGTCAAAAAAGGATACCTTATATAAAAACATGTTTCTACTCATTTTGTCACATGGAGGTAAAAGTGGGAAATGTTAATTTTCAGCCAGTGGGATTCTTAAATATATATATTTATGGAAAATAAAAGATCAAGAATGACTGAATAAAATACAAATGTGAACTACATTTACTAATTGCATTACAACTATGCAATTAGTAATACAAGTATATTTATATGGTTTGCTCATGTAGAATGAATGAAAATCAAATTGTAAAATAAGTGTATAAAGAACACTTTTAAAACCAAATTTTAAAACCAAATTTAAAAACAAAAGATTATCTGAATGGGCATAGGGAAATGGGAGAAGATGTATGATTTGCAAGGACATAAAAGTATTAAAAACTGTAGTGAACAGTACTGGTGAAAAACAAAAAGGAAATCTTATCTTCTGCCTCCAATTCATTTTGCTTGCTATTTTCTTTCTCTTCTTCTGTACTTTGTATAACACTAATCCTAAAGGAATACTTTATGCCTATATCATTCTTAATGCTTGGGCTCACATATCACATTGCTCCAAAAATGCAAGTGGTCTGGTTTCAATTTTGGATGTTGCATGAATCTGCCACCAAGTCTATTATAAAAATAATGTGGTTCAGCACAATGTGTCTTCCCCATTTTGCTTCTCATTAATCTCATCATTCAAAATTCTTTCTCCAAACAAAACCAATCATAGCAAGCCCTGCATTCAGCAAAGTTAATGTACCCCACAAAATCCTAAGCAAGAGTTAACTTCTCCTGTACTCTAAGGACCTTTCATTTTTTCTAGTGCCTATTCCAGTCCATGTCAATGTTTTTCCACATAGATCTAACTTTTGCTTATACAAACTAAGATGAACTTTTTTTTCAAAATGTAAAGTCACCTAAAATTTTAAAAAAATCATCAGTAAAGCATTTTTATAAACCTTAGATGACCCTTTAAGAATATTTCATTTCAGTTTAACACAAGGACCACCGGGTGCTTTGTGCTGTACTGCTCTGAATGCAGCTCTCAGTATCTTAAAACATAAAACGGCTTGCTTTTCTCTAAAGTAGGACTTCTGAAGAGATGGGCAAAACCTACAACGAAGTGGACACGCTGCTTTTTTTGAAAAGAGCTGGGGCGAGTCGTCCAAGTTCTTTAATATTCATTAAAGAGCATGGCGCATCTCAGCCTCAAATCAAACGCCCTCCAAAATATGCTGAAGTTTCAGCTCTGGTGCAGCATGTTCAGTAACAACTTCCATCCTCCACAGCCAGCACTGTTTTCGCAGCGGGTCTGGACAATAAGCAATTTCAACTGAAATCTGACTCTTGAGATTTGTCCCAAGAAATATGAATTCTTAAGAGCAAATCGCCGCACGTGGCCAAATTCGCGGCCGCCACACAGGGCGCACCTCCCGCGAGGAAGAAAAGAGGAATGGCCGGGCGGGGTTCCAAATTTCATGGTTTTCTGACGACACTCCACCCCCCAAAAACTGAAGCGAGCCACCGTAAGGAAACTCCTCAGCCAAAAGCCGGCATCGCCCTTCAGTAGCTTGTCTAATAGCTCCTTTAATCTCTCTCATAAGCCTTATTAGATAGAAGTTCTAGACCTGCTTACGAAAACGTAAGCTTCACACCAAGGGTAACCGCACCAAGGATTGCGGCTAGGCGAGCACGTCCACACGGCGGCAATTCGAAGCACTCGATAAACACGCGTTGAATCAGGCCGGCCGGCTTAATTCCTAAGGACCTCCTCTCCCCCAAGGGAACTGCAAGACGGCCAACTCTGAACTCCAGGGAACTTACTCCCCCATATTACAAGGTAATATTTATGGAGAATATGCCGTTTGGCTTCGTCCCGCGCGTGTTTGTGGAACTTGCTTCCCTGTTGCAACCCCTGTGCGCAGGCTCACTTAGCAATTGCGTCCTATAGGCTAGCCTTAAGCATTTGGTATTGTTGTTGGTGCTGCAAACTTCTACTTCCTTTGGAGATTTGGCCTCCGAGCAACAAGAGCGTGCTTCATGTTTTTCCTTGCGTATGATAAGCCTCCTCTTCTTGGAAACTGCCTGTATTACAAAGCAAGACGGGCAACCCCAGTTTACCCGCACATCACCTGCGGAAGCGCTCAAGGGAGCCCCGTTGAGTTAGTACTCCGCCAGCCGGCAGCCGTCGAAATGAGTTTTCCGCCGAGCCGAACCTTATCTACCTTCTTGAAAACCGGAGAATGGCGCCATTTTTTTACTTGCGTTCCTGCGTTTTATCCAACCAAAATTACCACAGTATCGCGCTAATTAGCCTAGAGAACTAACCAACAGCCGCCTATTTCCCCCCCCCTCCACCCGTTCCCCTATTTCTTTGCTTTACTTGAGTGACACGTCGGTTTCCACCAATGGTAACGCCTCAGCATCCTTGAGATAGCCAATCACTGTACCGCAAGCGCCCTAGAAACTGGCTGGAGGAGGAGATCCTTAGTCGAAATTTTTATTAGCTGTGTCAGGCTATATCCAGAAATAACATTTATTACCACAATTCTTACCACAACTCTGTGATACACCTGTATCAGGAAAACTAATTGGAATGTTTTACCTGACGACACAGGATGTCTTTAATTTTTTGAAATAATACCAAGAATTATTACTAAAGAAAGCAACCAAACATGGATGATGCTTTTAACTAGGTTTTTCAATGTTTTAAAGACGCAAGATGGATTACATTATTTAATTTTTGAAAGATTTTTAGTCATGTAAAGTTTGCAATCTGTTTTTTTATCATGTTCCAACACAATATGCCAACCCATGCTAGCATGTTAATATCACTCAACAGAGCTATTTAATTAAAATCCATAGTTCACTTGACCTTTGATAGTGTCTTATGAATTCAAAGCATCTTGTATGCATTTCCAATTAACATTAATTGAAATTAGAAACATATCTTAGTGTTGGCCTCTGCTTTGTAGGAGGAGAGGGTTATTTTTTCATCTTGTTTTCCAATTGGATAGATTATTTGCAACACTCCTAGCCAAAACTAGAGACAAGTTTTCAACTGGTGTTTTGCTTCCATGAAAGCCAGCAATCATAGGTTGCAAACAGCAAAAAGGGATAATTTAAAATTTTGCTGTAAGATTTCCCATTAACAAATATACGTGATAGCCAAGTTTACCTGTTTCGAAAGATGTTAGGTCTTCTGTCAAGGCCTGTCAGTACAACTTGAAAAACAAAGGAACATGTCTTGGGATCTTTGTACCCCAAATGAACATAAACCTTTCAGAAAATGAAGAATTAAAAATGCTCTTATTAAACTAATGAAGCCAAGAACTAAGTTACCTGAAGAAAAGACAATATAGGAAAGGTAATAGTCACACTGACTGATATTCAGATAAAATAAGTACAACTTATTTTATATAAGTATACTAACTAAAGCCTTAAATAATGTTAAGCATAGTCTGGTGGAGAAAGATAATTTGGGTTTCCCACTTAGGTTTTGATAGACAGGGCTTCCTTGGTTTTTTGTCTCTGACAGATATCCTCCATTCCATAGCATATGAGAATAACTGAATACCAGTTCCTTGGGGCAATTTAAACACTAATCATGCCAGAAAATTATTCAGTAGTACTTGCTGTTGTTGGAATTATAAACTTATTGTTTAATTTTTTTTCTTGTTAAATTGCTGTCTAAATGGAAGTACACAAGACAGACCTTTTAAGATAACCAAAGGTTAATTGATGTATTCATTCAATTTCTATAGAAGCACTGTCATATCATACCAAAATTATTCATTGTCACACCGTGTAACCTTATTTGGATTTGTAAGGAAAATACACGATACTAAGCATGGTTATCTTGGGACAGGAGAGCAAGGCCTGATTGTTCAGACAGATGGGACTATCACATCACTGGCTGGCATGTACTGTATTGTGATATGCTGAAGGCACTTAGCAAACCCTGACCTATACAACCAGATGCTAAATGTACTTGAATTCGTGCAGACTGAGGCCAAAGACATGGTAGCAATGAAGCAAGTGGGGATGATCTCGACATGGAAAGAATAACAGTGTAATAAAACACCATGTATCTACAAAATTTTAAGTGTGCATACTGATGCCAGAATAATATTAATATAGCCCTACAAATGAACTCAACCAATGGCTGTTATTTAAATGAGGAGAGAGGATTGCTTCTTAATTTTCTTTTTGAATCTGCATAATAGCATGTCTGTAATTAACTATCAAGATTCTTTGAAGCGTAATACACAAAGCAGTCAGGAAATTTGATAGATGCTTTTAGACTGCAAATGAGTTTTGTTTCTCCAGATAGCGCATATACTGTATATTTTACAGTTCTGTATCTGATCCTTTCAAGATCTTAGTGTTTTTCTTATTAGTACTTTGTGGGAAAAGCACTATCAAATTGGCAATATGATTTGAGATTTATGACAGGCACAAAAAATAATATTTGTACATTTGGAAACATTTATTGTATTATGGTATTGATTTTAGATCATTGGCTAACATATTACATCCCATAGAACTGAATTTGCTTCTCCTTAGCTAGATTACCAATAAAAGTATTTTATATTTTTAAAAATAGTTTAAAATCAAATTTTATTATTTGTTCTCTTGTGGAGAAATTCAAGAATTGGGTATGTCTATTCTAGTGAAGAGAATTTCCAGAAGGCAATATTTTTTTCCACAAAACTTTTCTTTCTCACATAGCTGTTAGAAATGAAGATTCGATGGATTTTCAGAAACTGACTTAATTGAAATTCAGTGCCAAGTCATGATTTGTTTTGTCGAATAAACCACAATTGGTCAGGTTCATATTTATCCTAATCCATAAAATATGATTTTTGAACAATGGCTCAGCTTACCAAACTATTATGACCTAGTGCAGTGTGTGAAGCCAGCCCTTGTTTCTCAGTTGAGGAAATCCACTATTGAAGATCACAGAGACTGATTAAATTCCTTTTTTTCAAGAACCTGAAATGCAGCTCAAGACAAGAAAATCATTATTTTGAATATATATTGAGCAGCTTCATCAAATCTGTTCAGTAACACGAAAAAGTGTTTACTAATCTAATAGAAGACTAATGTATGGCTTTTTATTTTTATTTTTATAAATAATTTTATTTTGAAAATTTACAAGCTAAGATCCATAATCTGTATCACAGTGTGTTTGTTGCTCATAAGCTGTTGTTTCCTTCGTATCCCCTCTTTTTAGTAACAACTTGTCTTAGAAAAAAATCTGAATTTCTTTGGTTGATCCCAGTACACACATTATCGCTGGATTGTTTGTCCACCAAGTCCACAGAGCTGTGTTTGTGGGTTTTTTTAATGTGCCCACAAGTTAGTAGCAGGCTGGCCCCCATACATGTTAATATTGGAGTGGGTTTGACTTCATGATCAAAATTTTGTATTTCCTGGGAAAGATAGTTCTTGCTTTTTCTGGTGTTACTTCAAAGAAGGTGACCTTTGCAAAGCTTCAGATGTTTTTCTTGAAAATGTCATAGCATACAGCATCAACAAATCAGTTGTAAAAGGACTTCTGGCTGACATCACGGCGAGATCGGACACACGAAGCTCACCTCTGCTCTCCTGTGCTGAGTTCTCCCTGTTGGTGGGCTCCGAAAGGAGTCAAACCCGCCCTGTAGGGACGGTAAAGCAAAGAGGGTGCTCTGAGAGGTTGAGGAGAGCTGCATCTCTGCTGCCTGACTTGGGGGCTTTTTTCCCTCTCAGCCCTCTCAGGAGAAGAGGCAGCCTTAAAATGGCTATCACGAAGCTGGGGCAGCCGATGACCATCTAAGCTGTGCAGGAGCGGACTTTGGTAAACAGTGTGTGAACTGGGTGAGAGGATATTTTCTGTTAAATTTTGGCCCCAAGAAAACCCAGGGGAAATATTTATTTAGAACTATTTGTCAAAGTGGCAAACAAGCACTTTCAAAAACTACTAAACTGGAAAGAGAAGAATCAAAGAGAGAGGGGCAAATTTATTCTTTAAAAATATAGAAAATTGGACTCTCAAAGGGAGAAGATGTGGCATTTTAAAATGCTGGAACTATGGACTTAAAAATTAATACTGCTTTTTTACTTGAATTATAATTATAATTATAATTTAAAATAATTAAAATTAGACTTGGCAGTAACAACATTGTGAAGTAGAGAGCGCTATCTGCTGATGATAGGAAAAATATGTAAGCCTGGAAATAACCATTTGAAGGGGTGTGAAAATACTTATTGGATTGCATTCATCTACTCTAAGACCACTAGAGACTTGAATATTTAAATAAGATTTTCAATTAAAAAGACCCCTGGATGTTATGTTATATGATTGAACTCATAAAAGTGATTTGAGGAGCCTTGGATAACCCCTTGGTCTATTTAAAAGTCTTTGACTGATTATCTATGAGATATAAAGAATTGTGATTTGTGTAAACTCAGCTTTGAATAAATGGTTCCTGGACTATTGGTTAAAAGTGGGATCTACTAAAACAAAATAAGACACAACAAAAGGAGGAAATGAGAGAAATTTTAAACGAGATAGAGTTGATGTTCCAAAGCATTAATGATTTTATACAGAAACAACATAAGGCATCTGTGGAATTATTTGATGGCATAGATCAAAAACTGGAA